>JACXGI010016512.1:0-15781 GCA_016801175.1 Esox masquinongy
GACGGTAGAAGGCAGATCAGCAGACGGTAGAAGGCAGATCAGCAGACGGTAGAAGGTAGATGAGAGAACGGTAGAAGGCAGATCAGCAGATGGCAAGTGGCCTGTTGCTCAAATGGTGACTTCTGAATGATAACCAGAAGGCTTGTGGTTCACAATATGATATTGGTCTCCTCTCCGTTGTTTATTGGTGATTTGATCAGATCATGGGATTAGATCATTTTATCTAATTGGTTCTTGGCCCAGAGAGACCAGATGACATCATGGTTGTGTGTGATCTACTACTTCCTGATATGTTGTGTTCATATAAAACATGAGCGCTGTCGTTATCTCCTCTCACTGTTCTCTTGTAGTCTAAGGTAGAGAGGATTATGGGTTTGCCAGATAATACTCCAGCCTGAGGTAGAGAGAGTAATGGTTTTGCCAGATAATACTCCAGTCTGAGGTAGAGAGAATACTGGTCTTGTCAGATAATACTCCAGTCTGAGGTAGAGAGGATAATGGTCTTGTCAGATAATACTCCAGCCTGTGGTAGAGAGAATAATGGGATTGCCAGATAATACTCCCTTGACAACTGGCCAAATTTCTACCAAACAGACTAAATACTGATCACATACTGTGTCATTGGAAGATAAAAGATCACACAGACACTTTGTTAAAGTCTGTGTATTAAACTTAAAGTAGTATAATAGGGTTAGGGTTAGACTGTAGTCATACTTGAATACTACCACTGTACAGAACTGGGTAACAAAACCTTCCAGTTCTCTCCCTCTGCCTGGCCTCCCTCTGCCTGGCCTCCCTCTGCCTGGCCTCCCTCTTCCTGGCCTCCCTCTGCCTGGCCTCCATCTGCCTGGCCTCCCTCTGCCTGACCTCCCTCTGCCTGGCCTCCCTCTTCCTGTCCTCCCTCTGCCTGGCCTCCCTCTCCCTCTGCCTGGCCTCTCTCTACCTGGCCTTCCTTTTCCTGGCCTCCCTCTGCCTGGCCTCCCTCTGCCTGGCCTCCCTCTACCTGGCCTCCCTCTTCCTGGCCTCCCTCTACCTGGCTTCCCTCTTCCTGGCCTCCCTCTTCCTGGCCTCCCTCTTCCAGACTTCCCTTTGCCTGGCCTCCTTCTGCCTGGCCTCCCTCTGCCTGGCCTCCTTCTGCCTGGCCTCCCTCTGCCAGGCCTCCCTCTATCTTTAATGTTCTTGTATCCTTTCTGACCGTGCCTAGAAATGTCTGCTCCCTATTCCCTAGCCTTAAACCTCTCCTCCATAACCATAACTATTTAGAACAGTTAGATTTAACAGTTCTCTACAGTGCACATTTTTATGTAACAGGGATATACCGTCCCCCTGCTGCTTCAGCAGATGTGGTTGTTACTATGTCTGAATTCCTGGTCCCTTTTATATCCTCTGAGGTTGTTGTTCTAGGCGATCTGAATCTTGACTGACTAAAGCCAGCCTCTGATAAACCGACGAGCTTATGTATTGATTTTAATCTGACACAGCTGATTTTAAAACCCTATTAATTCCTTAATAATTGATCTAATACTGACAAACAACCCCAACAAATATAGATCAACTGGTGTTTTTGCAAACGATATTAGTGATCATTGTCCAAAGGTTTGAATTAGGAGTACTAAACAAACAACAATATGCTGACCCTCACCTAATTAAGAAGAGACATATTAAACATTTTTCACCGATTGATTTCTGTATGTATTTTACTCTGAGCTGTTCTATGTAAATTTTCAGACCTGGATCTGGCTCCAGACCACTTCTGGCTCTAGACCACTTCCCTTTAGTCGAAAGATACGTCCCTTTTAAATATCACAGAGTGTGAGAATGCTTAAATCCTTGGGCTATCTGAACTCCTTAGGCTGAGAAATCAGGCTTGGACAATTGCTAGAAAGGCTGACTTGATATCTGAATGGCAACTCAACAGGCAACTGAGAAATTGAAGTACTGTAGAAATTAAAAAAGCCAAATCCACTTTTTACTTAGATGCAATTTCTAGCTCTGCAGTTGATCCATCTAGATTTTGGAAAAACGTAAATGCAGTAAAGTAGGGTAACTTCCCTGCTTCCCTGTCTAAGCAAAATCAATTGGACCCTTGCATTATTACAGATGAGATTAGAAATGCATTTAACAAACATTTTATCTCAACAGGCTTTATATTTGACAGATAATGTGAGTTGGGTGACCATGTACAACCAGTCAGCTGTCCTTCCCAGTCAGCACAATGCATAGTGAACTCTCCATTAGCATCCTCTGAATCCTTATTTTCACTTCAAACACTTCCTATAGATATATAGATATAGATATAGATGTAGACATAGATATAGATATAGATGTAGATATAGATATAGATGTATATACAGACATAGATATAGATATATATGTAGATATAGACATAGATATAGATATATATGTAGATATAGACATAGATATATATGTAGATATAGATATAGATATATATGTAGATAATGTGAGTTGGGTGACCATGTACAACCAGTCAGCTGTCCTTCCCAGTCAGCACAGTGCATAGTGAACTCTCCATTAGCATCCTGCGAATCCTTATTTTCACTTCAAACACTTCCTATAGATATATAGATAAAGATATAGATGTAGACATAGATATAGATATAGATGTAGATATAGACATAGATATAGATGTAGATATAGACATAGATATAGATATAAATGTAGATATAGACATAGATATAGATATATATGTAGATATAGATATATATGTAGATATAGATAGGATTGCCGTGCCCTTTACGGCAGAATCACTGACATGTTTTTAACCTGACAGTTAGCTCAGGTATCATACCTCAACTCTGAGGTATGGGTTAGGGTTAGCCCTAACCCCAACCCTAACCTATGTTCCCCTCCTTCATAAAGGTGGTGACCCCGCCAACCTAAAGAATTGACAGACACCAGGTACAGAGTCCCTGATAAATAAGCAGCTGCAACTTTTTTTAACAAAAAAATATAAAATTTCCACCAGTCATGGTTCAGACCCAGTCATAGTACTATCTCTGCTGCTTCCTTGTTTTTAAATGATGTGTTGATCTAGATAACAGGAAACTCTTTGCAGAACTTTCTATTGATCTATCTAAAGCCTTTGACACCATTGATCACTTGTTGTTCATTTGGGAATTGTCAGCAATGGGCTTTGATCAGGCTAGTTGTAGCTGGTTTGAAAATTACTCACAACCCCTTTTCCAAAAAAGTTGAGACACTGCATAAAATGCAAATCAAATGTGTTGCTTGATTCAAATTGAAAGTGGGCATATATTTTTCAAGAAACAATAAAAATTCTCAGTTTCAACATTTGCTATGTTATCTTTGTACTATTTTCTATTGAATGTAGGTTTTAAATGATTTGCACATCATTACATTCGGTTTTTCTTTTACATTTTACACAGTGTCCCACATATTTTGGAAATGGGTTTGTAAATGACAGATCTCAATGTGTACTCACAGAAGGGGTAAAATCTGATTTTTGGAACCTATCAAAGGGGGTCAATCAAGGATCAATTCTTTGCCCAATTTTATTTTCCCTTTACATAAATGATATTGGACTACAGCTCTGCAATCAACACTATTGTGCCTGCCAAGCTTGTTCCCAAGCTCAGGACCCTGGGACTTAACACTGCAATTGGATCCTGGACTTCCTGACGGGCCAACCCCAGGTGGTGAGAATGGGCAATCTCACCTCCTCTGCACTGACCCTGAGCACTGTAGCCCCACAGGGCTTTGTACTCAGTCCCCTCCTGTACTCTCTGTTCACGCACGACTGCATGGCCACACAGCTCCAACATCATCCTCAAATTCACGGACAACACTACCATCCTGGGTCTCATCTCCAATAACGATGAGACCTCTTACAGAGAGGAGGTAAGGAACCTGGCTACACGGTGCCAGGACAACAACCTCTCTCTCAACATCTGTAAGACTAAAAAGATTATCGTGGACTTCAGGAAGCGGCAGAGGGGGAGCCATGCCTCCATACACATCGATGAAGCTGAAGTGGAGAGAGTCTTTGAATTCAAGTTTCTCAGTGTGTTCATCAAGGATGACCTCACCTGGTTAAGACAAGCGAACTCGGTAGTGAAAACTGCCCAAAAATGACTATACTTCCTGAGGAGACTCAAGAAATTTGGCATGTCTGTAAAAACTCTCACTAACTTCAACAGGTGCACCATTGAAAGTATCCTCCCAGGCTGCATTCCTGCCTGGTACGGCAGCTGCTCCACTGCAGTCCGCAAGTCCCTCCAGAGGGGGGTGAAGTCTGTGGAGCGCATCATCGGCTGCCATCTCCCCTTCGTGCAAGCCATCTACCATACACGATGCCTGAGGAAAGCACGGAACATCATCAAAGATCACAGCCACCCAGGCTATGGTCTGTTCACACTGCTGCTGTCTGGTAGACGCTACCTGAGCATGAGGACACTCACTGTCAGAGTCAAAAACATTTTTTTCCCCCAGGCCATAAGGCTTCTCAACCAGTAACACTGATCCATGATCATACTGATCACACACAAACATTCCAGATTCTCTGATGCCCTTTCAGGTACTTTAATGGACATTAGAATATTTAAAATTGATGCTACTTGGCATTTTCTTTTTCAGTGTATATTACTGCCATACTTGCCATTTCTACAATATTCAATACTACTACCAATATTGCTGCTAATCTACAGTACTCTTTTTAAACTGCTGCTATGTACTGTTTTATGTATATGACCGCATTATCCTCTTGATATATATAAAGCTGTGTGTGAATTTTCTTCTTCTTAATTCTCACTGTAGTTATAGTGTGCTGTGCAACTATTCATAAGCATATTGCACTCATATGTATCTAATATTTCAACAACTCTATCAATTGCTGCTAGTTCACACTGTTATGTATATTACTGTCATACTTGCCATAAATAAATGTTCAATAATACTACCCAGATTGCTCCTCTATCAAAATACTACCCAGATTGCTGCTAGTTTACAGTACTCTTTTTTAAATTGCTGCTAATGTACAGTGTAATGTATATTGTTGCTTTATTTTATTATTATTTTCTGTCTATCTATATTTTTGCTTATATATTCTTCTTCTTAACTCTAACTATGTAGTTTGTCAGGTGCCGTGTCATAAGAATTTCATTGTTCAGGATGACGCTGTTATTTGGTGCATTTGACAAATAAACCTTGAAACTGTTGAAGGTTGTAACCTGCATCTCTATGCAAATGACACTGTTTTATATGCTCCTACGGTAGGCCAGGGTCTCTATGGGCTACTGTTTGCATTCTATTCCCTCAGAGATCTTTTTTCTGATGTGAAGTTGGTGTTAAATTCTGACACAATCAAAAAAATGTTGTGTGTTATTTTCTGAATCTAAAAAGGTGCCTGTGAATTTGGATTTGTTTACTCTTGATGATGCTCATATTGAATGTGTTCCTGCATAAAAATACCTGGACATATGGATAGATTAAAATCTTTCCTTTAAAAAATATCTGGATTAACTTGTTAGAAAATTTTAGATAATAATTGTCTTTCTACATAGAAATAGGTCATGCTGATTTTAGGTCAAGTTGATTTTCATGCCGTTTATTGATTATGGTGATATTATTGATATGAATGTTTCTACCTTGGTTTTAAAACCTCTTAATACAGTTTATCATAGTGCATTATGCTTTACCACAGGTGATTGTTTCAGCACACATCATTGTTCTCTGTGTCAGAAAGTAGGCTGGTCCTCTTTGAAGTTGTGTAGATCTATGCATTTCACTCTTTTTGATTTAAAGCACTTTGGCATAAATTACTACCATATATTACTTCTCTGCTGACATACAGAAGTACAAACTATCAAACAGACAAGCTTTTAGTTTTTCTGCACCTCACATTTCATGGAGAGAGAAGTGGAGGGAAAGAGAGGTGAAGGGAGAGGGGAGAGAGAGGTGAAGGTAGAGAGGTGGAGAGAGAGAGAGAGAGAGAGAGAGAGAGAGAGAGAGACAGAGGTGGAGAGAGACGATAGAGAGGTGGGGGGGGCAGGTGCTCCTTTAAAGAGAGAGAGTGAGAGAGGTGGAGGGAGAGGGGAGAGAGAGTGAGAGAAAGGCAGGTGCTCCTTTAAAGAGGTCACCCGGGACTCAGCTTCATGACTCAATACCTCTGGGTAGTCTAGCACTGCCTTTACACCAGGAAACATTTAACATGACCTCCACCACAAAGAAGAATATGTTTATTTGATTTGGTGTGTGTGTTTATGTGTGGTGTGGAGCTGAGAATGTTTATTTAATATGGTGTGTGCGTTTGTGTGGTGAAGAGCTGTGCATGTGTGTGTGCTATGTGCATGGACAGTATGTGTGGTATAATGTTAAGCGCTCAGTTTTCAGTTCTGTCTCCTCCCTCCCACGCCATGTTGTGGACTGATTTCTCAGTCAGTAAGTTAAATTGTCTAAAGTGACTAGATAAGATTGAATCCTTAATTGTTGTTCTGGAATTACTAGGCTACACATTACTGTATTGGTGAAGAAGCTGGAGATTATAGTGGGATTCTTTTATCAGAAAAAATCATGTCTGTCGCTGCAGCATAGAAATTAAATTGTGCTAGTAACTTTGTCTGTTGTCTTTTGTTAACTTAAAATAACTTAAGGTTATTTTATAAATCCCTTTTTATCAGCAGTTATCACAAAGTTCTTTTACAGATACCCAGCCTAAAACCCCAAAGAGCAAGTAACAGCTGAATTGATGCACAGTGGCTGGGAATTAACCCCTAGTGAGCCGTAACTTGTTATTTTGTATGGTCTTTTCTCCAGCACTGACCAACCCATAACAAATTAATGGATTAGAATGCACTTACAACTAAGCTGTTTGGTTGTCTGTAATGTTGGGTGGAGGAGAGGTGTATTGTGGGTGGGGTGGAGAAGAGGTGTATTGTGGGTGGGGTGGAGAAGAGGTGTATTGTGCAGTCCAGTCCTGTCACCCATTGAAAACATTTGGCGCATTATGAAACAACAAATACGACCCCGAACTGTTGAGCAGCTGATATCCTACATCAAGCAAGAATGGAAAAACATTTCACTTTCAAAACTACATCAATTGGTCTCCTCAGTTCCCCAACGCTTACAAAGTGTTGTTAAAAGAAGATGAGATGTAACACAATAATAAACATGCCCCTGTCCCAACTTATTTGAAACGTGTTGCTGGCATCCAATTAAAAATGGGCATATATTTCTCCAAAAACAATAACATCTGGTTCAACATTTGATATATTATCTTTGTACTATTTTCAATTAAACATATGGATGAAATGATCTGCAGGTCATTGCATTCTGTTTTTATTTGCATTTTACACAGCGTCCCAACTTTTTTGGAAACGGGGTTGTATATCACCATGCATAAGCACTGACATAAAAGTGGCTTGTACAATTTAATTTCTATGCTACAATCACAGACATGCTTTGTAATTAGTAATTAGTAATTGCTTTGTACCTTAGTAATGTGGGTTTTAAAAGACATTGGAACCAAATTCCAATTTGTAAGGCACACATTACAAGACAGAATTGTCCAGGGTAGACATTTTTACATTTTACAAAACTTTATTTTGGGAAAACCAGGTTCTTTTTCATTTAGCACTAGCCTAAGATAAGGGAATTTTGTAAAACTTGGAAATCAGACTGCAAATGCATAAATGGTTGTTCAAGAGATGGAGCAACCATATACTGTGTCATCAGCATAAAAGTGATAATTACAGTTTCTTACAGTTACAGATATCATTTATATACAAAGTATACATTAAAGGACTCAAATTTGGGGAGCCTTTGGGACCTGCTTTGTGAACAGCAATAAATTTAGATTCAAAGTTTGCTTGATACAACAGCCTGAGCTCAATCGCTGAAGTAGACCATCCATCGTCACACCCAAGTAAAAAGGTTTATTCAACAAAATCGAATGATCAACTGTATTAAACACATTTGACAGGTTAATAAACAGAGCAACTTGATTTATCATCCAAGGCTTTTGCAATATCATTTACTAATAATGTAGCTGATGTAATTGTACTATGTCCATGTCTGAACCCAGACTGGTACAGTATCTATTCAGAATGCAATTTTCAGATAAAAAATAGCACAACTGTTTATTTACTAAAGACCTCAGAATTTTAGCAAGTCAACCCAAATTACATATCAGGTGATAATTATCAAGGTCCTTTGGATCTCCAACTTTAGGGAGTGCAGCACATTGATGATTTTCCATACTTAAGGAATAACCCCAAATAAAAATGATGAGGCTAAATTATTGACATGCAACAGTGGTTTGGAGATTAACAGTGCAGAATAACCAGCAGACCTCGGTTGAGTTTGTCAGACCCAGTTGTTTTAGTGTTGATATCCAATGACGCATAAAGGACCTCTTATTCTGTGAATTGCTGTTGCAAAATATCTTGACAATTTACATCAGTGTGACCTTGCATGAATACTTACGTCACATTATGTCTCATTATGTCATCTTTGGTTCCCTCTTTAGTTGGGAAGGGGTGTTGGGGTCAGAGGTCAGCCAGGGTTGGTTTGACTAATATCCCAGGTGCCCCTGGAAGGTCTGAAAGTCATGGCAACCTCTGCAGCATTTCACGTGGAGATGGTTCACGCCACACCTCTTCCCCGTTTTGCTTACCACCCCCACCTCCTGGTGAAAGAGTGAGGACTTCAAAGGCTGGGCTGGAAGAGTTACCTGGACCAAGATCAGTGGGAAAAATATTAACCGGTAACATCTGGTGCTAGTCGGCCCTGAGCTAAGAAAGACCAGGTCCATTACAGAGGAAGAGCAGTGGGAGTAGATGGGAGGAGAGAAGGGGGGTGGGTCTGAAGAGGATCAGAGTAGGGTAGTTGTTAAAGGAACTGTGCTCATTTAAGTGTTTAAGAAGGTGAATGTTAACAATGCAGAGATTGGGGGCTCTTTCTGTATTGTATTTTATGAAGACCTTTATTCAGCACTCCTTCAGGAACAATGTGATCAGACCGGAATCAAGAAGAACATTCTGTACATTTGTGAATTGAGTGCATTGGGGCTTTTCAAGACAATTTCTGATAGATCCAACATCTGCATCATTTACAATAAATGGTCATCTTCTGGAACAAGCCTCTCTGCTATTAATCAGCTTTCAGAAGGAATTCAGCCCTTTGGTTTTTAAAGAATGGCTTACTTCATGGGACTTTACTGTATGTAGATCATAATAAGGTGCACAGAGGTGAAGATGTCCCTGACAACCTCAGTGACACTGTTGGCCATTCTGGGAGACTGTTAACAAGCCAGATGTAATGAGTTTGTGTTGGAACACTGTTAGTCTGGCCTTCTGTTGACCCTCAGCAGCTCCACCTTCTGTTGACCTCCTGGGTTTTACTAGATCTTCCTGTGGTATCTTACTAGATCTCCCTGTGGTGACTCACTAGATCTTCCTGTGGTGGCTCACTAGATCTTCCTGTGGTCACTTACTAGATCTTCCTGTGGTAACTTACTAGATCTCCCTGTGGTGGCTCACTAGATCTTCCTGTGGTCACTTACTAGATCTTCCTGTGGTAACCTCCTAGATCTTTCCATGGTAACTTCTTGTTATACCTCCCTGGCATATTTCTCTTCTAGTTTCTAGTAATGTAAATCCCCACCTCCCCCTCTATCTCTCTCTGTCTCTTTCTTTCTGTCCCTCCATCCCTCCATACAGTGTGGCTCAATGTGCCCCACTAGGAGAAAGTGAAAGTATTTCAGAGTCAGCAGAGGCCTGCTGTTGGACTTTGTTGTGGTGATATGAAGCAGCTGAGAAAACAGGGTTCTCCCCCTACTCTCACCCCTCTTCTTCTTCCCTCTACTCCCCCTCCACTCTCCACCCTCTACTCCCCCAAATTCTTCACCCTCTGTTCCCCCTGCTACTCCTCCACTCTCCCCAAAATGCTGCCTCCCTCCTGTCCTCTGTCATGGTTGACACTTGGAGATCATGCCAGACTATAGGAAGCATTCACAATACAAAGAAAATGTATTTGAAGTGCTTCCTGACTTAATATATGTATATATATATATATATCTACTATTGGTTTATTTTGTTTTGGTTGGGTGGAGAGCTTGGTGTTGATTGTGTGCATTGTTTACCTCAATCATTGTTTTACCTCAATCATTCTGTATCAGGTCCAGGAGACTACCTGGTCTATCTCAGTAATACTGTATCAGGTCCAGGAGACTACCTAGTCTATCTCAGTAATACTGTATCAGGTCCAGGAGACTACCTGGTCTATCTCAGTAATACTGTATCAGGTCCAGGAGACTACCTGGTCTATCTCAGTAAAACTGTATCAGGTCCAGGAGACTACCTGGTCTATCTCAGTAATACTGTATCAGGTCCAGGAGACTACCTGGTCTATCTCAGTAGTACTGTATCAGGTCCAGGGAGACTACCTGGTCTATCTCAGTAATACTGTATCAGGTCCAGGAGACTACCTGGTCTATCTCAGTAGTACTGTATCAGGTCCAGGAGACTACCTGGGTACTTATCTGTGGAAATCCCCCAGATGTTTTAAGATCCTATCTGCTGTTGTGATACTGCTATCATGTATCTCTAGATTCCTAGGTTGTCTAAATCCTTCTGGCAGAGCTTGCAGGTAATATGGACAAGGTGTATTAGTATATTTGAAGAGGTTAGGGGATGTTGGCGGGAGACTAGTCGAATCAAAGAGTATATAAGGAGGTGTTTAGGGTGAACAGTCTTAATCAAAGGCTAGTTGAGGAAGTGTTCAGGGTTCCAGTCCTAGTAGTTTTCAGAAGGAACAAGTCTCAGTTAACATTCTATTAAATACTTTTTAATCTGTGTGTCTGTATGCCTTGAAGTGCCTGTGATGGCATCGATTTGTCCTGGTCTAGTCCCTGGTCTGTTGGCCTCGGTCTGGCCTGGTCTAGTCCTGGTCTGTTGGCCTCGGGTTGGTCTGGTCTAGTCCTGGTCTGTTAGCCTTGGCCTGGTCTAGTCCTGGTCTGTTGGCCGCGGTTTGGTCTGGTCTAGTCCCTGGTCTGGTCCTTGTCCTGATCTGTTGGCCTCTGTCTGGCCTGGTCTAGTCCTGGTCTGTTGGCCTTGGGTTGGTCTGGTCTAGTCCTGGGCTGTTGGCCTTGGTCCGTCCTGGTCTAGTCCTGGTCTGTTGGCCTCAGTTTGGTCTGGTCTAGTCCCTGGTCTGTTGGCCTCTGTCTGGCCAGGTATAGTCCTAGTCCTGATCTGTTGGCCTCTGTCTGGCCTGGTATAGTCCTGATCTGTTGGCCTCTGTCTGGCCTGGTATAGTCCTGATCTGTTGGCCTCTGTCTGGCTTGGTGTAGTCCTGGTCTGTTGGCCTTGGGTTGGTCTGGTCTAGTCCTGTTCTGTTGGCCTTGGTCTGACCTGGTCTAGTCCTGGTCTGTTGGCCTCAGTTTGGTCTGGTCTAGTCCCTGGTTTGTTGGCCTCTGTCTGGCCAGGTATAGTCCTAGTACTGATCTGTTGGCCTCTGTCTGGCCTGGTATAGTCCTGATCTGTTGGCCTCTGTCTGGCTAGGTGTAGTCCTGGTCTGTTGGCCTTGGTCTGATCTGGCCTGGTCTAGTCCTGGTCTGTTGGCCTCAGTTTGGTCTGGTCTAGTCCAGGTCTGGTCTGTTTTGTTTAATGGGGTTCCATCAACTATACTAGCTCCCAGCCTGTGAGATTACTGATTACATTAAAGATGATTAGTGGTCCAGGGTCCAGTAATTAGTCAGTATCAATATTGGATGTAATTGGCTCTGGATAAGTATGTCAAATGTAAAATGTTAAAATGTATAACGTCTTTGTTATGTCTTTTTTATTGCCATATCATAAAGGAAATGTGGCAGTTTTATAGCTACAGATTGCATCTTAAAGATCATCTGAAATCACCTGAAAGACAGTGGCTCTCTGTCATTCCTCCCTCTGTAGTGAAACTACTGATTTCATAGACTCATAGGTACTCTCCCCAGTTAGACAGACTAATACTGCAGAACATACAGACGTGCTGGCTCATTAAGTTACAGTTCCTCTCATATATTCAGCCCCGCTGAAGGAACATTCATCATGTCATTTCATTATATTACTTCTCTAAAGTACTTGGCAGATATTAGATGTATGTAGGATCCTCTGGTAAACCTGTGGAGCGGTCATTTAATCTGACACCCTGTACAAGCCTTGAAGCATACTAAGACCCATCTAGGAATGGATTCAAGCTACGGAACAAAGGCTAACCTAATGTGTTCATGACTGTGGTGTTTTCTGTTCAGCATCAGTGAAAGGCTCTGATGCACCAGAAATCAGCTTATGGCTTTCAGAATGTATCCTCTGAACAAGGCCAGTTCAGTAATATACAGCGGCTCTCAAAATAATTCACCCCCCTTGGACTTTCCCACATTTTACTGTGTTACAACGTGATATCAAAATGTATTTAATTAATAGTGTTTCAACACAAAAAAGTCAGTAATGTGAAACTGAAAAATAACATACAAATGGTTCTAAATTAATTACAAATACAAAACTGAAAAGAATTGATAGGGTTAGGGTACCAATCAGCCAATTAGCATTCACATTCTCAGCAGCATCACCAACTGACCAGAGCATCAGTTCATCTACTGGGTCGTCATCAAACTATATACAATAGTCTAAAAAATAATGAAGTACAGAATTTGTTTTAAATGGTTTATGAATTTGAAAAAATACAAGAATGTGTTTGTATTGAAGGTCATATCATACAGAAAAAACTACAAAAAAAAGAATACATTGAACGATTACTGAGAACAGAGGCTATAGTATTTTCATTTGTTTATTAGGCCTACAAATGTACAAAATGAAAATTACACAACATTTAAATTATTCTAAAATAAGTCCATTAGAATTTAGTTTTCATTTTGATCTCATTTTGATGATGTACAAGGTAAAATAACAGACATTATCGACCAGTATCAAAGGATATCCGCATGAATAACCATACCGAGGCCTAAAGCATGGTTGCTTGATAAACACAATAAATTTGATAAATATCACCGCAACCTCTCCACTATTACGCACATCTGTTCCTCATCACATCACCCCAGACTCATTACTACAGCTTATAACTGCCCTTCATGGCCTTCTCTTCAAGTATTATTCAATTAATTTTAATTTTAACTTTTAATTTTAAATTTAAATTTTAACTTTTCCAGGTATCTGAGATTGCAGCAAACTTGTCAGTTTCCAAGCATAGTCTTTTTGTCTCCTCAAAACACAGGTGTCGCACAATCTCCCTGAAGCGATTGCGTGGCATTGTCTCTTGGAAAAAGCTCACCCCAAATTGATCAGGCCAAAATGACTCCAGATCCATGCTTCTCACCGCATGCCCTGCGGACATACAAGAGCGCGATGAATGCTTTCATTCATTAACAGACATGACCCATGCGCAGTCTCCTTTTCTGTGCGCACGAGTAACAGTACAATCTCTGATGGGCTGCAGCATCTGCATGTCACACAAACAAAGAAAACTATCGAGTGCACTGCCAATGTGTCCTCTGGCTTGGGTTGTTGGGCCTGCACTCTCTCTGTTAGGATATTCTGCAAAGGTCGTCTTCCTGGTGTGCTCTCATTGCTCTTTTCTACCCAATTAATGCGGTCCCTCCCAGACTCCGGTCTCGCAGTGGCATTTGGGGTCGCCGTCGGTTTGTTTTTGTTTTTTTTGCGAGGAGGCTCAGGCTTTGGAGGTGTCGGCTCATTATCAGAACCAGATGAAGACCCGACATTGGAGGTGTCGGCTCATTATCAGAACCAGATGAAGACCCAACATCCGAGATGTAGATTTCTGGGTCTGTGTCTGTTCCCCCATCTGACGTCATTGCTACTTCATTGCTATTCATTAGATTAGATGTAAATTCATTGTCACTGAACAAGTACAAGTACAGTATAACGAAATGCAGTTAGCATCTAACCAGAAGTGCAAATAGAAGAGTGCAAAAAATGTACAAATGAAAGAATTAAGAACAATGAATGTTATAAATGGTATGTAAGTTCTACAAATTGAAAGTGCAGGGTGGCATGTGCAACTGAAGTGCAGGGATAACAGCAATGAGGTTCCCGAGGTAGACACGCACACGTAACAAGTGAAAAAGGATGTAAACAACATGTACACAATTTCAAAGAATGATTTACAGTAGCCTACATGAAAATATAGAAGTCATTTGTCGATTGTATTGATGAAAAACAGTAATGGTGTAATAAGTTTGTTGAACTGATAATTGGTGATCGTTGGTATTTCGTTTATTATTTAGCCTAATACATTTGTAAAATCTTATTCTTCAGTAAAAAAAAGCAGAGACAATTCAAAGAGAAATGATAGGATGTGTATGAGATATTGTTTTTCTCTCCTAATAAAAAGAGTAATGTGTAATAAGTTTGTTGAATTGGTGATTGCTAAAGAATGCCTGGTATTTTGTTTTCTGAATAATTATTTACATTTACCTTTTAGATTTACATTTGATGAATTAGCCTACACAAGAATGCTGAATCTCCTCAAGTGTGTAAAGTGTAAAGCGTGATACATACTTTGAATTGTCAAGTAGCCTATATCATTTGTATTATGTTTCAGTAGTAGCTAATCTAATTATCTACTAATATGTAATAGGAATAATACTGTTTTCTATTAATAGGGATAATCTAATTATCTACTAATATATAATAAGAATTATACTGTTTTCTATTAATGGGGATAATCTAATTATCTACTAATATATAATAAGAATTATACTGTTTTCTATTAATGGGGATAATCTAATTATCTACTAATATATAATAAGAATTATACTGTTTTCTATTAATGGGGATAATCTAATTATCTACTAATGTGGGTAATGTTACTATGTAGTGTGTACTGGTTCACAGATCTCATAGGGCATTTCACTTTAGGAAGAAATCACACCATTGTTGAATTCCATGTTTCCTTTACTAATCCCGTTCCCTTCTTCTCCTTCTCCCAGCGGTATCAGACCTGGACGTAGAGTCAAAGTTATCAGACCACTACGTGTCTCCATGGTTTCGCCAGAGGAATGTGTTCCTGCCCTCCACCCGACCACCATGCCTCCAGGAGCTGCACCACGCCGCCAAGCAGAGTCTCAGTGCCAAGCCCAGAGGTACATACAAGATGTGCATCTGCTGGAAAATTATATACTAGTGTCATCTAATGGGCAGATAGAGACACTACATCCCAGATAGATGCTAATAGAACTACTGCAAAAAACAGTCTAGCTACCTATCCCTGTTTTTGCTTTGCTGTCTGTCTGTCTTCAGTACTGACACCTTTTACATTTCTGTCTGTCTTCAGTTCTGACACGTCTTACTCTGCTGTCTGTCCGTCTTCAGAACTGACATGTCTTACTCTGCTGTCTGTCCGTCTTCAGAACTGACATGTCTTACTCTGCCGTTTGTCTGTCTTTGGTAGTAACATATCATACTTTGCTGTTTGTTTTCAGTACTGACATGTCTTTTTCTGCTGTTTGTCTGTCTTCTGTATTGACACGTCTCACTCTGCTGTCTGTCCATCTTCAGTACTGACACATCTTACTCTGCTGTTTGTCTCTCTGTCTTCAGTACTGACATGTCTTACTCTGCTGTTTGTCTGCCTGTGTTTCCGTCTTCAGTACTGACATGTCTTACTCTGCTGTTTGTCTGCCTGTGTTTCCGTCTTCAGTACTGACATGTCTTACTCTGCTGTTTGTCTGCCTGTGTTTCCGTCTTCAGTACTGACATGTCTTACTCTGCTGTTTGTCTGCCTGTGTTTC
>JACXGI010016513.1:0-15781 GCA_016801175.1 Esox masquinongy
CAGAAGAAAACCCTATGATCCAACAAATGTTTTTTATTTAAATTAGTCAGCAGAATGAACTCTTCACAATCTGAGCATATAAGCTACACCTAGGGCCTTAAGATCAGATCTGCCCAGAGTAATGGTCCCTAAATAACCACTAGTACAAACTGTTGTATATGCAGGTTGAAAAACATCCCATGTTTCACATGAAGTCCCGACCCCTTCTTTATATTTTACACAAAAAAACATGTTTCCCACACGTAATTCTGTGCTTGTAGAAAAACACCACTTTGTAAAACATGGAAGGTTAACACCCACTGGTTGTAGGACATCTGTTGTAACACTTATCGGAACATAAAATGCCGGGGGTTATAGCATTGCTGAACCCTGGCGCCCTTTTGTTAAACACCAAACATCTTGCTGCTGATATAACACTTATTTATTGCCTGGGAATTTAACATTCTGGAACCCTAAGACCCATTTGTTAAACATCAAACATATCGCACCTGTTATAACACTTGTCCAGGGTGTTTATCAATCGTTGTAAAACATCAAACATGGACACATCAATGCAATCATAAATTACAAAGTCACCGCACATGCATACGCCATTCCGGAAGTCCCGCCCTAACACACATCATACAGGAAGTCCACACTTCACACCGGAAGGCCTACCCACCTGTCAAATCAAATCTGGAAGCCCCGCCCACCAGGGTCATAAATCACCAAATTAAGGGAATATACCCTATATTTACTACTATTATCTAATAAGGAAATATGGTTGGAAATGACTCAGTTCGACGTACAATATTTGCAAAACAATTCTAAACTGTATTTAATGTCTTCCCTCAGCACAGTCAAATCCACCGTTGACAGTTTTGTTACCTGTAGAGATGGTTGAACTATTTTACTGCCATGTAGACGGTATGCAACCATTAACCTGTTCACGCGTGAGTTTCAAATATGCCTTAACGGCCCCCCAGCGCAAGTTTTTTTGCGCGTGATTTCAATACTCACTCAGAGTTCCAGAATTTGATTGTGACGTCACAATACATTTAATCCGCAGCTTCCCAAAAACACCACCCTGCTTACTAGTTATGCATCTATTTTTTTATTTCAATTACATTCGCAAACCTCTACCGGTTGTAACTTAAAAATGTATGTTGAATAATTATTGACCAATCTTAAAAATGCTGTCCTTTTTCTAAAGATCGCGGCGCAAAAGATACTGACACACTGTATCAATAAAACATACGCTAACTATCAGGCAATAGGTGGTGTGTAAATCATTTATTTACATAATTATTCAGAAGCTCTCAAAAGTTTGACAAATTATGAATTCATTTGTAATGGACAAATACGATCAGTGAAAAAATAGATTTTTGAAGATTATGTTGGGCTTTTTTCTCAAGAAAAGTATTGCTGTAATACTGTTTTAGTTTGCGCCATCGGTTCGCTACTAGATCTGCCAATTGAGCTATTGTGTGTGAACCCTACCAACATAAAAACAAACTGACTGGATTAACCCCACGTTAGCTATGTGCATTGAGTGCCGTTCAGACGGTTGACATGAACAGTCACCTTGCCAAGTGAGGAACACTACATACACTGCATTGCAAGCTTCTCTCATTGACTCAAATTCAAAGAGCTGCAAAAGCTGGTTGATGAGTAACTGTAGCTAGCTAGCAAACGTCAGCTAACCGCTAGCTAACAAGTGTGACCTGTAATTCAGTGCAGAGAAAATGAAGATTGGTGACGGTTCTAAATGTGTCTTATTGTATTGAGCTTTAGAAGTAAAAAAAAATGTTTAACATATCCTTTGTTTGAACTAGTTACTGAAAGTCAGCCACCAACAACAGACTCCCTCAGATTCCCACACACGAACTGTAGTTATATCTGCATGATGTGTCACTGCTGAGCATTGGATCAAACTATTGTGAGGCAAAGGGCGGTGGGTCGCAAACATTTTAAACTTAAAAATGTGCTATTAAGTGTCTATATCCAGCACAAGTGCTTTCATTGCGTGTTATTAATATTATTGAAATCATAGTTATTCTTACAGTGATATATTGGGACAAATCATAGTTTTCCCAAGATGGCAAATCTGTCCGAAAGACTGGCAAATGTAAATGACCATCAGGTCTCAGAGTTACTCACCTTTCTATATCTTGGGTTGATAAAAAAGCATAGCGGCACCCCCAAACGGGTAACGTAACTTCTAGAAAGTTTTTACACAATGATTATGACCGGTTGTCATCTCTTCCAGGAAATGGTAAGATGATCTGTAGTAATCGCTAATATAATTCGTTTTTGTGTATTATGTTTATTGTAGAAAAATATAACTGCTAGTGTTGGCTGCCTGTTGGTACGTTAAGTAACCCTTCTTGTCCCGATTTGAAGGCTTGCTACCTGGTTAATATCATAGCGTGGTTCACGCACTTTAATGGAGTAATACAGGGAGAAGGCAACAGGCAAAAAACACAGAGGCAGGCACAGGTCGGTACACGGAAAGGCTGGACGGCATGGCAGAGGTACACAACGACAGACGGAGGAGGGATAGTCCAGGGCCGAAAACGGGTCTAGCAGGTCAAAAAGGCTGGTAAAGGCAAAAGCACAGACAAGGATTAGGCAAAGAGGGTTGGTCGAAGCACAGTCTAGGTAATAAATCCACTGTATCCAAAAAAATAAAATAAAAAAAAAACCCCAAGAGAACAAGGCTCAGTATGCATCCGCTACACAAAAGCAATACCTCACAAAGAACTAGGGAAGCTGGATAGACTAAATAGGGAGTGTTAATGGGGAACAGGTGTTAGTACTCAGGTGATTGTGATCTGAGATGTGAGTTCCATTCAAGGGTGGCAGGTTGTGTGTTGGTATGATGAGGAACTGCAGGCAGGGGTGTGATTGTGCTGGTTGAGGACAATGGTCACCAGAAGGCCTAACAACCAGAAACAGTACAATTTGAGAAACTGTACAATTTGAGAAACAAATAATTGTATTCTGAGCCACAAATAACGCTCTATGTAGATGAGCTGAACGAGTAGTACAGACGTCCTCAGTGCACGCGAAACAACTCATTTCAGAGCGTGTGCCTCTTTAGCAGGATGGAGTCACCTGAGGAAAATACGATAAAGGTACCAGTCGTTTGTTTGCTAAACTAGCTTAATTAGCTAACTATTCAGTTAAAACACAAATTATTCTCACCTGATTTAGATGTAGCTATCAATATTGCTGCCACAGTTGTATCCCCAGTTATATTGAGATATATTGAGAAACAATGTGATTTTTGCCGGACCGCATAAGCGGAGCAGGCCTAGAAGAGTGAATGTCTCTTACTGAGTCCGTCCGTCCGTCCCTGAGTGACTGACTGACTGATTGACTACCCCGTGTTAAATAGAGTAGTGGTTCGAGACACAGGCTACGGAACAACAGGTCCCGTGTGCGACTACTGTGGCAGTCAAAACACATGATGCCTGAGGTACAGGACAGACAAAAACTTCACTGGTTATAACTTTATGTAGCTACATAATAGGAAGCCTAAAATAAAACAGTTCTGGTGGATATAAGGATTTGTTCAGGAAAGACAAACACTTCGCTGCCCACAGAATTCTCTCGTCTTTTCACTTGACAAAAAAGTCAGTTATAAATATATCGTCACCTATGTTGATAGATACTCAATGTCAATGAGTATCAATGGCTAATTAGCTGTTAAAACGGCCAGTGGTAAAAGAGGATTTGTTCAGAATAGACAAAAACTTCGCTGGCTACAACCTTCTGTAGCTACGGAAAGCCTAAAATGAAACTGTTTACTGTAGAGATGGCCAAACAAAGCTTCATTAGCGTTATTTTAGCAGCAGGATATTATGCTGGCAGCACTCAGATTTTCATTATCACAATAAAAGCCATCATTGACATTTAGAAGGCCATATAGTTAACAATCTAGTATGTAACAAAAGAACAGACAAGAACAACATTGGAACGGACATTAAACATAAAGAAAATCTGAGTTAGCGCTGCTAGCATAATATCCTGCTGCTACAAGAACAGCCATCACTAGTTTACTGTTATATTGTGACTATTTCTGGTGGGTTTTCGAATTATGTCTTAGCATTTCTTCAAGATAGTCAAACACTTCGCTGGCTACACGATTCTCTCGTCTTTTCACTTGACGTAAAAGGCCGTTATCGTCACCTATATTGATACAGTAGTTATTGTATCAATGTCATTGACGTATGGCAAATAAGCTGTTAAAACGGCCAGTGGCAAAACCCATACAGTTCATAGATGCTATTTGTGGTGGAGGTAAACTTAATAAGAAACGTTACTAAGTTTAACACAATGCGTAATGGCGTCTAGCGACATATTACTGGCTAATAAGCTTTTAAAACGACCAGTGGCAAAAGTCATACAGTTCATAGAAACTATTTGTGGTGGAGGTAAACTTCATAAGAAACGTTACTCAGTTTAACACAATGGTTAATGGTGTCTAACGAAATATTCAAACTTGACATGATGTTAATGCATGACAACGTTATATAATGTCAATATGCTATACTGACACCCGGCAAATCGTCAGCTCTGTGGTGTTGTGATTAAAGACACAGCCTTTCAGGTGGGTGACCTAGGTTAGAATCTTAAGAGGGCAGCCATGATCAACACTTCCTATTGCGGGCCGGCTGAACTAGGCTTGCCTGGTTTCTTGTTCTTTCTTAAGATGAGTTTGTTGAAATATTTTAAACCATTGCAGCAAATGAGAAAGGGGGAGCAGGGTCAAGTATGGAGTTAAATATCTGCCAAAAGTTTAAGCGTACATATTGTTGGGATCGTAAGAAAATACATTCGTAAATTGGTATGATAGTAAAAACGTCAGACGTAAAACATGAAACATAAGCGTGAAATTAGATCTGTGAACATACAAACACCCTTTACGATGTTTCACACGTTACATTCTTAATTTACGTCTTCATTTATTTGTTTACAAAACTTTTGTCAGTAATCTGGCATCTGCAAAGATATGAACCAAACGTAGCTCTTCGAAACTGTGAAGCTAGCAACAATAAGTTGGACCGCTGGCCTTGTGTTCAACCATTTGCATAGAATATCCTTCTGAAGTGATTTAGGTCAAAATATCCTTTAAATAATACGGTCTGGCATGTGCTATTTCACAGCTGTGTTCTATCATATCTAATGCTTTGGAGATTCTTTTGTACCTTTCTCCTGACTGATATCTTTCAACAATGAGATCCCTCTGATTCTTTGGAAGCTCTTTGCGGACCATGGCTTTTGCTCTGAGATGCAATTAAGAAAATGTCAGGAAATTCCCACTAGAACAGCTGAATTTAATTTGTGATTAATCAGAGTCACTTTAAATGATGGCAGGTGTGTCATGATGTCTATTTAACATGAGTTTTAATGTGATTGGTTAATTCTAAACACAGCCACATCCTCAGTTATAAGAGGGTGTGCACACTTATGCAACCAGGTTATTTTAAGGTTTTTATTTTTCATTTTTACCGCTCGAAGATTTCAGTTTGTTTTTCAATTGAATTGTTCACATTATAGGTCACATTAAAAGTGGAAAAAGTTCTGACATGATTTATCTTTGTCACATTATTTTACATCACAAACCTGGCATTTTAACAGGGGTGTGTAGACTTTTTATATCCACTGTACAACAACACTGAGCAAAATACCACCACACTGAACTAACTACCACCACACTGAACTAACTACCACCACTCTGAACTAACTACCACCACTCTGAACTAACTACCACCACACTGAACTAACTACCACCACACTGAACTAACTACCACCACACTGAACTAACTACTACCACACTGAACTAACTACCTCCACACTGAACTAACAACCACCACACTATTAACACCACACTGAAATAACTAACAACATACTGCAGGTTTCCTTGCTAGTCAATGTGTTCCATGTAGTACCATTGCAGTGTTGTCACATGAAAAGATATACTCAAATATTTACAAAAATGTGAGGGGTGTACTCACTTCTGTGAGATACTGTATCTGCCCAAAACATATAGCAAGGAAACTACATTAATTGTGCAGAAACAGAGCAATATTTCTATAAAATCTAATTCTGTGTATATTTAACCAGCACTGTCGACTGCTACGGAAAGATTGCTGAGATACTGTATGTGTCTGGACATTTTTCACCACAGCAATGTTATGCACAGTGAGTGACAAGTTCCAAATGGAGAATCACATAACACACTTCCACAACCACTGAGGTAGAATTAAGGAACAACACACACACACACACACACACACAGCTTCTAGAGCCCAATGTCTTTTCAGATTTGCTGTACTTTTAGAGAAGACAAAATGCGATGGTAACTAGTATTAAGATTGAAATTAAAAATGCCACATTACGTGTTTATGTCTGGATTTTGTGATTCAGACCACGATCTCTTTGATCCTAAAATTATTGGTTCTTACTTGTGTGACAAACGCTTATCAAAAGCAGTCAATAGGAAAAATGTTTAGGTTTCTCTACCCTTTCATCGCCCCTTGCTATTTCAGGATATCAAATGACTATTAAAGCATTTCCTTATCTGAACATACCCACAGAAGTTACGAGATATTTAAAAGATAGAGATATTTACTACAAGAATGTTTCACCAAGCCGTTCTGATTCTTATCACACTGCTAACTAAATCAGGACGTGTTTGTCCGATAAACGTTTGCTTCTGGGGTAAAATTCCCCACATTCCCTTTTGACAGTTGTGTTGTTGTTTATTATTACTCACCTCTAAGTCTCTAGTCAATATTGTAGATCCGTCAGCCAAGCTGAGAGCTTCTGCACTCCTGTATCCTTCAGAAAACCAGAACATCACTACTAGGCCCACATGAGCTCTGATTGAGCTCAAGGTTTCTGGCAAAGCGCTCCAGTGTTGATCTACTGTTATAATGGGTGAGGTAGGCTGTATCAGCATCTGCACACACATCAACTAAATCTTAAACAAATTCATGCCTTGCCTCGCTAGATTTTATCTTGCTTGGCAATATTGTTTGAATAGTTGCAGATGCTTAATTTCCTTGTTTTTTGCGGGTAGGCTACATTTGATTTGAGATGATTGCTGCAGCTATCTTTTCTTAGCAGTCGACAGTCCTGAATAAACTGACAGAATGACAGTGGTTCATAGAAAAATGTCTATGCTTTTGCACAATTAATGTAGTTTCCTTGCTATATGTTTTGGGCAGATATGTCTCTGGAAATTTCCTCCGTCCAGTTGTATTTTGTACAACAGGACGGCATTATTTTTTACTTGTACAAGTCTCTGTATAACCGTTGAAAAATACATTATTACACTCTAATCCTCAAAAGAAAAATACAGTGTCATCATACTATGGTCACACGAAATACAGTTCAGCGCTGAAACAAACCGCTCTACGCTCTACTCAGCTAGGATGGACTGTCTGTGCGTACAGACAGGTTCCGCGCGATAAAAATCGCAGCCTAGACGGGGGGAGTACAAGGTCTTGTTCGACTACCTAACGCTTTTGCAATCTTGACAGTTCGTTATATGGTGTCACTTTACGACTCACTGTTCATCTGTATAACCAAGAACTCCTTCGGTTAACCAGTTAGCATTTAGCTAGTTATCTTAGAAGTTCCATCCCTTCAGTAGAATCGATAAGATTATCCATCCGGTGTTTAGCGATAGAATAATCTTGTACACAGTACGTTTGTTGATAGGACAAGTACCCCAAGTGGTCCTAATCCCCCTGGTTGGGAACCACTGGTAGGTAAAGAGGTTCACACTGAGTGATATAAAGGAGGGTCCTGGCAGCTGAAATGTAGCGAACTTCAGAGGCATACTATTGTCTAATTCTCTAAGAAGTAACAGATCATTAGAACAACATTGTTAGGCCTAGAAATGCAATTCAACTTGCCCTTTATCCAAACAATATTTTCTAAACCTTTGCCCGGCTGCACCGTGGATATAACTGCTGGGCTGTGGGTTATGAGACAACCAGCACATCACTACTAGACCCACAGACCTGTCTGAATGAGCTCACGGTTTCTGGCAAAGTGCTCCAGTGTTGATCTACTGTTAAAATGTGTGAGGTAGGCTATATCAGCATCTGCACACAGATCAACTAAATCATCTATGAATTCCTGCCTTGCCTCGCTAGAGTTTATATTGCTTTGCAGTATTGTTTGAATAGATGAAGATGCTTCATTTCCTTGTTTTTTGGGGGTAGGTTACATTTGATTTGAGGTGGTCACTGCAGCAAACTTTCCTTAGCAGTCGACAGTGCTGGTTAAACTACACAGAATTACATTTTATAGAAATATTGCTCGGCTTCTGCATCATTAATGTATTTTTCTTGTTTTTGTTTTGGGCAGATATGTCTCTGGACATTTTTCACAACAGTAACGTTTTGCACAGTGAGTGACAACAAGTTCCAAATGGAGAATCACATAACACACTGCCACAACCACTGAGGTAGAATTAAGGAACAACACACACACACACTTACCGCTTCTAGAGCCCAATGTCCTTTCAGATTTACTGCACTTTTAGAGAAGACGAAATGCGATGATAACTATTTTGAATATTGAAACAATTAAACACCGAATTACGTGTTTATGTCTGGATTCTGTGATTCCATCCACAATCTCTGATCCTAAAATTATAGGTCCCTACTTGTGTGACTAACACTTACCAAAATCCATCAATAGAAAAAAATTTTAGGTTTCTCTACCCACTCATCTCCACTTCCTATTTCAGGATGTCAAATTACAAATAAAGCCTTTCCTTATCTCAACATCTCCACAGAAGTTACAAGATAGTCAGAAGATTGAGGCCTTTACTACAAGAATGTTTCACCAAGCCATTCTGATTCTTATCACACTGCTCACTCAATCAGGAAGTTTTTATCTGATAAACGTTTGCTTCTGGGGAAAAATTCCTCACATTCCCCTTTGACAGTTGTGTTGTTGTTTATTGTTACTCATCTCAGTCTCTAGTCTATATTGTGGATCTTTCTGCTAAGCCGAGAGCCTTTCCACTCCTGTATCCTTCAGATCGTTGTTGTTCAGAACTCTTTCAGGTGTGAGTGGTTAGACTTCAGAGCAGAGACCAGAGAACCACAGGCTTTCTCTGTGATTCCACAACCTGACAGTCTGGAAAAAGTCAATCATGATTTCACAAACATCTTCTTCCATTAAAATCCTCCTTGTGTAGAGCTCAATAAAATCTGTTATTTTTTGCCAAATTCTGTGATATCCTTTTTTTTGAAATTCTGTTTTCAATGTCACACTCCAAATAAAACTCCTATCTAGTGGGATGTGGGTGTGTCAGCTGTCTCTTCACCTGCCACCGCACGCAATTCTTAATAATCAATTCTCAACCAAACGGATAAAGTGAAATGGAAAGAGATTATCATGATGTCACACTCAGAACAATAGTTCTAAATAACATTAGAATATCCTCTATAGATTACATCATTTTCATGTGAACTCTACTTTAGGGCATACTTTTATAACTGACATTGCCTATACATGAATCTAGAATGTAACTTCCTATATAGAAAATCCTCAATGTTCTCAGTCAGTTGTTATACTGTAGATATAAGGATATAAGAGGATGGTTCATGTGTGTTTGTGTGTGTTGGGGGGGGGGGGGGGGTTGCATGACTGCACTTACAGAGCAATTCTGCAGGTTTTCACCACTGGCAGCAATCCCAGAAGACCTTCCTGTGATGTGGAATATTTATTCAGGTCAAACACATCAATCTAGTCTTCTGAAGTCAGTATCACAAAGACCAGAGCTGACCACCATGGAGGTGACAGTTTTTTTTT
Source organism: Esox masquinongy (assembly GCA_016801175.1). Lineage (NCBI taxonomy): Eukaryota > Metazoa > Chordata > Actinopteri > Esociformes > Esocidae > Esox > Esox masquinongy. The sequence continues at coordinate 9,826 of JACXGI010016513.1, forward strand.
TTCTGAAGAGACTTCCTGAACTCAGGTATCTTTGGATCTCCTCCACTAGAGAACGGTCATTCAGTTCATTCAGACAGTGGAACAGATTGATGCACCTCTCTGAAGGGGGATTCTCCCTGATCTTCTCCTTGATGTACCTGACTGTTTTTCTATGGATCTGTGAGCTGCTTCTGGTCTTTCTCAGTAGATCTTGTAAATTCACAGAAGATTTTTGTGAATAAAGCCCAAATATTTTTCAGGTACTTTCCAGGGCAGACGTCTGATAATGGTTGATTGTTTTTCATCCTTAGAATCTTATTGTTATTTTTGAATGAGAGAAACACATATACAGCTGCCAGAAACTCCTGAACTCAGATGGACAAAGCAGAACACCATGTCCTGGTTCAGCCAACATTCCTCTTTAAAGATTTGTGTGCAGACTCCTGAGTACACTGATGCTTCATTGATATCAATTTCCCATTCTTTCAAGTCTTCTTAATAGAAAATCTGTTTGCTGTTGAAAAGCCAGTCTTCCCAGTGTCAGAATACTCTCTTTATTCCAGTGTGGATCTTTCTCTTTTTTCCCCATCATACTTTACATTTCTGTGTGTGGACTGAAACACAAGGAAGTGTGAGTACATGTCTGTTAGGGTCTTGGGCAGCTCTACTTTATCATCTGTAGTCAACATGTGCTCAAGGATTGTAGCAACGATCCAACAGAAGACTGGTATGTGACACATCATGTGAAGGCTCCTTGTTGTCTTTAGATGATGTGGAGGCTCCTTGTTGTGTGAGATGATTCTGCTGGTCAGGTCCTCATCACTGAATCTCTTCCTGAAGTACTCCTCTTTCTGTGGGTCATTGAACCCTCTCAACACCCGGTCAACACATCCTGAAGAGATCTGATTGGCTGCTGCAGGCCTGGTAGTTATGCAAGAGGAGAGCAGTGGGAAGCAAATTTCCCATGATGAGGTTTGTCAGCAGCATTGCCACTGAGGTTGACTCTGTGACATCACAACAGCTCCTGTTGTTCTTGAAGTCAAGGGTCAGTCGGCACTCATCCAGACCATCAAAGATGAACAGAACTTTGTATTTGTTGTTGTTAGAGATTCTTGCTTTTTTGGTTTCATTTGAGAAATTATTAATTATTTGAATCAAACTGAGTTCTTCCCCTTTCATCAAATTCAGCTTCCTAAAAGGGATGGACAATACAAATTGGACATCCTGATTGGCTTTTCCTTCAGCCCAGTCCAGAATGAACTTCTGCACAGAGACTGTTTTTCCAATTCCAGCGACTCCCTTAGTCAGCACAGTTCTGATAGGTTTGTTCAGATTTGGGTTTGAAGATTACATTACATTTGATTGCTGTCTCTGGTCTTGCTTGTTTCCTGGTTGTTGTCTCAATCTGTCTCACCTCTTGTTCATTATTGACTCTGAATTTAGAAATAACACATGATATTATTAATGTCTCTTTAAATGCCTACAGTATTGTATGAATTAATAAATAACTTAGAGAATATGAATGTTCCTTTAAAGAATAACAGTATTGTCAGATATCTGTCTCTTCTTTTTCTTTGCTCTATGTTAAGTTTGTACAAGGTTGTTGTACGTTGTCTCAAGGTCACTATAATATCATTTGGAACATTTAACAGTGAAGTCAGACAACTCTTACTTTTCTCTAGTGGGTCAGCAAGCTCCTTCTGGTTCAGGTTCCTCAGGACATGCAGTGTGATCTTCAGAGCCCCCTCTTTGGCACTGCTCTCCTGTTTCTCATCTTCAGGGTTCATACCACCCTCTGACCGTTAAGTTCATCCTTTTGGCAACATTTTGACAAAGGTGTGTGGTACAAGCCACAACATTTTGCACTTAAAACATGTATTTGAACAGTACATTACCAGAATTGCGGAATATGGGTTTACCCTTCTTGGGATACTCAACCCATACCCCAAAAGTCAATGGAGTGCTGCCTTTGACTTTCCTCCCAGTTTCACACCATTTATTCATCTGGCAGGAGAAGGATGTGTCAGTAGAAACTCCACAACATTGGAATTGGTGATGCTATTACTAATGCCATTAATAATCATAATAAAACATGATTAAGATAATTTATACCTCCTTTTTCGCATTTACTCTTGTTCCCCCTTTAAATATTTTTTATTTTGAGTCAGTAATGCCGAGGGACCCCCGCCCCACACCGGTGAATGAATGCTGACCATTCAATGAAACTACTATTTTTTACTTAACAAACGCTCTGTGTATGATTTGATGTTTATTGTAACAATCAATAATTTCTGTATTAATAATTGTACAATGCATCCAATTATCAGTAACAAACATGTCTTTATAATGTTGCTGGCTTTAACGATTTTTCTTTTCAAAGGTAAAACTATCAGATGTTTGACGGAGGACTGAGCTGGAGGACAGCTCAGTGATGTTGGGTTGAACTCCACTGCCAGTCATTCTAATGAACAAAACAATCATTCAAATGAAAGTGAAAATTGAACCATTCAGTCAATCATAGTCAGTCTTTTTTAATTAAGCAAACGCTTGGTGAATGTTTTCATCTGTGTTAATCATGACAATTAATAATAAACTAACTATGTTCATTATTGTAGCCTGCGTCCAATTATCAGTTATAAATATGTCTCTATAATGCTACTGGCTTGATCTATTTTTCTATGCAAATGTACACAGTCATTGATCAAAGCACTTGGCTGGAGGACTGCGTATGAAGCCAATGACGATGTTGGAGAAATACACTGACAGCCGTTTGAATGATACAATTGAACTAGTCGCTAAAAAAGGACTTGTGAGACCCCAGTTACTAAAAAGATTAATTCAAAAGAACAAATCATTTTCAAGTCGCACATCACTAATGTAAGTGTTTCTATACATCAGATTCATCAAAACAGTTTATTTTTGTCAGCTAGCTACACAATAATCAAATCTGGTGAATTTCAACTATGGCCTATAACAGCCTGATCTGAGTTGGGTCCTTCTCTCTAGTAGTCATAGACTACAGAAGACGACAGCCTGATCTGAGTTTAGGCCTTCTCTCTTGTAGTCATACTCTACAAAAGATGACCGCCTGATCTGAGTTTGGGACTTCTCTCAAGTAATCATACTACACAGAAGATGACAGCCTGGTCTGAGTTTGGGCCTTCTCTCTAGTAGTCATACTCTACAGAAGACGACAGCCTGATCTGAGTTTGGGACTTCTCTCTAGTAGTCATACTCTACAGAAGATTAAACAAAACTAAATACTAGCTACTTGCTATCTGTATTTTAAAAACTAATGTCATGCACCCATTTTTGTTAATGAATTGTTTCTGTGGGGGCTGTCAAGGTTTTGTTGAATTGCCAGTTGGCTATAGCAGAGTCATCCGCTGAAATCCCCTGCGTTGTCTTTCAGTGAGTTTAATTTTGGCAATGAACGAACATTACTTTACTGCTCTGTTGTTTATGTTGGGCCTGCCTTTCTTGAACACAACAGGCTACTTTTCCTGTGGTATGTTGCCAATGTAGTGATAGGCTGAGGTATTTGGGGTTTCATATTTAAAGTGACTAATCGGTCAAAACCGCTAAAACGGGACAATTTCAGCTAGTGATGGGAAGTTCAACACTTTTTACTGACTCAGAACTTTTCGAGACGTTCAGTAAAAAGAACAAATATTTCGAGTCATTTGTGACAGAATTCCTGAACGGGGGCGAATGTTGCATGTCAGAACTTTTTAGGAGAGATGTTTTTAAGAAGATAAACATGTTTTGGGACATTTTGTCTTTTTTGCAGAAATGCCTTCTTGAAGATGTGAACTTCCATGTGACTTAATAACAAACTAGTATGCAAAGTGTAAATACGAATACAATTTAAAACGAAAACACTTGTTTAACCAGTGGAAAATACCGGACTTTTCATTCCATTGGCTGAGATAATGAAGGGGCTGGACATGCTGACATACTGAGTTCTGATTGGTCTATCAAGTAAACAGCTTTTGTCAACAACGCGACTGCTTGGTCAGTAAATCATTGTGATTTTCAAAAATGGACAACTGCGATCGCATTGCTATAGCTGTGAATCACATCGCTGCCCTGAATTTTGCTGTTATCAACAAATCTGAAGTTGTGAGATACTACTTTCTGGAGTACAAATATGACTCAGAAGATGAATCGGAAGACATGAGGAAATCCCAGACTTTGATACTGTTCAAAATGTTCAGGGAAAATTGAGGAATTTCATTGCAGTGCTAATGGTGAAAAGAAAAGGCTAGCACCTCTTGTATAAAACAACTGTCCACAGATTACATTTACAGGAAAAGGACAACCATGGCAGTTATGATATCGACAATGAACGATGCATAGATTCTTGGAGTATTGAATGCCTTGAGTGTGAACGGTAGTGAAAAGACGCGTTGTAAACAAAGTCAACAGACTAAATGCAAACAACAAAGGACTTGGTATGTAATCAGAGGATATATAATTTTTTCAGTCTGCCGCGAAACATTTCTAGATGTATACAGGTAAGTGTAACGTTTGCTAACTAGCTACAGATAATTCCTTTTCAAAAAGTTGTCGAAGTCGTTTGTATTGCAAGTTATCTAGCTATAGCTACTGACGTTACTGTTAACGTTAGCTAGCTAGGTAACAACATTAACTTACCATCTAGATAACATTTCCTGGTTTCTAGCTTGTGTGTGATTATGCTTAGCTATTATGTTTGCATAGTCTTCACAAAACTGAGCACGTCACATAGTTTCATAAGCAACCTGATTGACCGGTCATTCATCCATGTGTGTGATCATGCCTAATCTATTACTCTATAATGGCTCAGTGGCTGTCCACCTGCACTCAAACTATCTGCACTTTGCTGCTACTATTTATTATGAATCCTGCTGCTAAGCTACTTTAACGTTTATACCTGATGTATCAAGTCCATGTGAAAATTTTTTTATTTGATTTGATTTGATATACTATGTGTTTATTAGAGACCAACCAGACCAGTTTTGCACAAGGCCAGAGTGTCCGCATTTGAATACTTAAATAGCTGGGTGGGGTTAAGGCCTAAGAGGGTGTGAACTACACTGAATGGGCGTAAACAAAGACCAGCTCTCTGGAAAGTGTCAATCTTTCAAGGCTTTTTTCTCAGAACTAAGTAGAGCAGATCAACATTTAAAGCAGCATATCTTTCCCATAACTTTATCAAACAGTACAAACAGTGTTTTATATACCATTACAAAGCTCTGAATCTGGACCTTTATAAAATGTAATAAAAAGCAAATCTCAAATTTTGTGATAAGCCCCCATTCAGGAATTCAAACAAGTCAGTCTTTTTTACTGAAGCAAACGCTCATGGTATAATTTGATATGGTTATCATGAAAATCAAAAATAACTCCTACAAATTCATTATTGTACCATGCATCCAATTATCAGTTACAAATATGTCTTTATAATGCTGCCGGCTTGATCTATCTGTGAACGTAATGGTTGGAAGGAGAGTAGGCTACTGAGCTGGAGGACAGCATGTGCAGCTTTTGGTGAGGAACTCCACTGCCAGCCATTTAAAAGAAAGAAACAATTGTCCAGTTGAATAATAAAACTGAACGAGTCAGTTGTTCACAAGTCTTTTCTACTTAAGCAAACTCTCTGTATATAATAGAGTATGGACAGCTAAAAATGTGTGTTCCTCATGTCAGTCAACTGCCTGTCTGCCAACCACAGGAATGCTTGGAATGTCTGGTGCCGTGCATCCTTGTGGTTTATGTGGAACTGAGTAATAGGCGCAGGCAGCCTGGAAACAAACAATAAAAACAACCAGAATATATTTCATATAGATATATAGATCTATATATAGAGAGAAATGACTGAACTCCTTGGTGCTGTATCACTGCAGTCAGTAGGCAACACATGCCCTGGTCCCATGGTCTGGTGGGGTTGCGGCCAGCCAGGTTATCTGCGTTGGTTTTGCCCAATGTCCCTGTT
>JACXGI010016514.1:0-10444 GCA_016801175.1 Esox masquinongy
TCTGTCCCCCAAACACAATACCCCATTCCTCTGTCCCCCAAACACAATACCCCATTCCTCTGTCCCCCAAACACTATACCCCATTCCTCTGTCCCCGATACATAATACCACTTTCACTCTCTCTCAAACACAATACACCTTCCTCAGCCACACACACATACACTCATACCCTTGCATAATATATGTAAGGTCCCTCAGTCAAGTATTAAAAATCAAGCACTATTACAATGTAAAAACTATAAAAATGTTTGTCAGTAGAAATTTGGCATTTTAGGATGCGCATTTGTATGTACACAAAACAAATTCTGGTGAATAAATCTTGTGAATCACAGCAATTTCACTATTTCCATGAATATATTAATGACATTATCTCATATCACAACACAAAAAAATTACATAATACCCCTTTAAATATCGTCAACATACTGAAAAGATTTCAAACAGCGCTTGAACTCAGGTCCAGGACAAAATGAACACGCGCACAAGTCCGCAGCTCAAAGCTGATTGGTTGGTTCCCGTACATGCCTGACACGGCCGATGTGTTTCTCCATAGCCTACCACCGCCCACTGCCTCATCAGCCCAGCTGCCCTGCCAACTGCTCCATGGCATCTCGTATGTAAACTCCAGACATGAATAGGCTGTAGCCACTGCACAGCCAGGCTCTAGCATAATGCATTCAGGAAGATGAATACAGGCAGATGAATTAAGGAGAGTGGGTGATCTACAGTTACACGGATAGGCAATGCTCACCCCCCCCCACCCCCAATTTACCACGGGTGTGTCCCAAATACCACCCTCTCTGATTCATAGTGCGCCCCCCGTTCGTGTGACCGGACGACTCACCTGTAGTGCACTACCTAGGGACCGGGGTGTCGTTTGGGAGGCGAGCACTGAATCGCCGGAGTCACAGACTCACATCGGGTCCAGTGTGGGTTGACAGTTTGGGCCGTTGATACAATCCCGGAGGATAACTGGAGGCTTAGCGCCGGTCCAGACCCTTGCCGTCTGCTGATCAGGTCTTGTGGGGATAGTCAGCACATTAGAGGACGGAGCACGCTTTAGTGACAAGGGAAGCACGTACTACAGGCGGAACGGGGGGAAACGGAGATGGGCTGACGTAGCTGCCAACGAGTAAACGCACGCATACATGTCCCATGAAGTAATGGTGATTGGATCCCCTGTGCCTGAGCCTCGAGGCAATTAATGATGTAAGCGTTTCAGGAGTCGTGAATATCAGGTTTAATTGCAGCTAGAGGTCAACTCTGAGAGTGGCAGTTGTTGTTGCTAAGGGGACAAGGTTGTGAGGTCAAAGCTGATAGCGTAGCGTGTTCGCTGTCCTGTTCATGGACGAGACGCAGTGACTCTCAGAAGTCTTCACCCCCTTCGACTTTTCCTAATTTTATTTGTATTTATAACAGGAGATCAAAATGGATTTAATTTGGAGTATTTGCTACTGATCAGCACAAGAAATCCATGTTGTCAAATAGTTCTAAATTAATTACTAATTTCAAACAGACAATAATTGGAGGCTTAACACCCTGAATAAGCTCAGGTGCAACCAATTATCTTTAGAATTCACATACCATAATTTTCTGTTTATAAACTGCGGCTTATACACGGATTTTGAAAACATTTTCAACCACAGTGGTTAATACATGGGTATGGCTAAAACACGTGTTTACATTTTTAAAACCGTTTCCACCGGCAAATATTTTCACAGATGATTGCTTGATGACGTAGGGGTCTCAGAAACTCATGTAGCAAATATGATACAATTGACGTTACAGGGTTTTCACAAATGTTATTCTTCAACAAATTTATTTTGGCCCTACCCACATGGAAGCAGGGGCGCTGCCAGAGATTTTGGGCCCACTGAAAATATATCGTGTTGGGCCCAACCAAATTATGTTCTAATTTGTTTAGGGCCATTTTCAAATATGTTTTAATATGTCTTTAATACATGTAAATATATTTACATAAATGACAAAATTATAGTTGGTAAAATCCATTTAGCATTTACATCTAACTGATATTTCCATATTTCCATATTTGTATTGTTTTCTGTCATGTGTTTATTATGTTATCTAGTCGTTTCTTTGAAGTACATTTACAGAGAGGAATTGCATTCGTTATACTGTGTTAAAATGTATGCATAATGTTTCCATAATGAGTCTTTTTTTAAATGTAAACTTGGAGTACAAAGTGGTTCATTATATTGAAACTGAAAAAGGTGCTATATGCTGCTTGACAGTGACTAAAGTCAAAACTTTGGTGTATTTCCTAAATATTTGTCATTATATTGTGACACAATGGCAGCTGTGTGATACTGTGAATAAAGGTCTTTACTTGCATTTACAGTGTATTTAATAGAAATTATGGTAAATACATACTGTACAATTTACAAATCAGCTCTTGTTTGTAAAAGATATTTGTCTTTTCACAGTAATTAATGTAATGCAATAAGGCCTAGACTGGTGGTTATGTTGGATTGCTCCCCATTTTGCCAACGGTAATTAGTTAAACTCACTATAACAAGGAGATTCTCTGGAAAATAATGTCTTGAAGATAAATTCCATGATGTGTTGATGAGAAAAGTTCTGCATATTCATATATATCATTATTTTAACACATAATATTCAACGTTAAAATATATGACATGCATTGAATCATGATATTGTGAGAAGTGCAAGTTATATATTTCATGAACATATTCAGGGCACATATGTAAATATATGTTGAGAAATCCTTTACATACATGTGCATGTATGTTTTGCATGAGTTTTCCGCGTGGGTATGACAGATGTTTAATATTAATGTACAATGTTTGTATGAGTCATAATTCTCTGGGCAAATATGGTTTATATATGGGTGCAGTTAATACTCGGGTTTGTATACACACAAAGCTATAAAATTAATGGTGTGGTTTATACACAGTGCGAGTTATAAACGGGGAATTACGGTAATGATTTGAATGGAGTTCGCTTTTTGCTGTCAAAGTGTTTCCCTACGAGGTCCCACAGTTGGTTAGCACAATTTCTTACAAGCCCTACATCATGAAGACGAAGGAACATTCAGAGTAAATCCGGAATAAGGTTCTTCAACGCACCAATCAGGGAAAGAATATAATAACATTTCCAAGGCATTTCCAAGAACAGTAAAGTCCATTGTTAAGAAATGGAGAGAATATGGCAGAACTGTGAATCTGTCACTAGTCACGGCAGCCACTATAAGGCCTATGGCAACTTTAAAGGAATTACAGTCTTCCACTACTGAGCAGGGCGACACAGTGCATGCTGCAACAATAGCCTGGGTGCTTCACAAAAGTGGCCTTTATGAAAGCATGGCAAAAAGAAAGCTAGGCTACATATTTTAGCTTGAGTTTGCCAGAAGACATGTGGGAGACTCTGAAACCAAGTTGAAGAAGATGATATGGTCGGATGAGACCAAAATAGTGCTTTTTAGTCATATCACCAAGCGCATCATCCTGAGAACAACATCCTGTCCATGAGGCATGGTGGCCATACATAGAGCCAAAGCCACACTGGAGTGGCTTAAAAACAAAAAGATCAATGTCCCAGAGTGGGTCAGTCGAAGCCTGGACCTCACTCCAAATGAGAATACATGGAAAGAGTTGAAACCACTGTTCACCAAAGTTTCTCATCCAGCTTGACGGAGCAAATTGGCAAAGAATGGACGAACATTGTTTTGTCTAGATGCGTGCTGCTGATTGAGAATGTTTGCTATAAATGCTGCCAAAGGTATCTCTACCAAATATTGACTATAGGGGCTTACAACATTCTTCTTTGTATTTGTAATGAATTTAGAAAATGTGAAGTAACAATTTCTTTTTCACTTTGACTTCATGAACCGTTTTTGTTTTGATGGTGAAAATGAATGAAGTCCATTTAGATTTTTGGTTACACAATAAAATGTAGAAAAGTCCAAGTGGTGTGAACTCCTTAATAAACAGCGATTAATGCAGACAACAGTGCTCCCGCTTCTTTTCTTGTCCAAGGGCAGTCACCTCTGTTCGTTCCTTTGGTACAGAATATTTAGTTTAAATTGGTGAGGTCCACTTGTGAACAGTACGGGTTTCTGTTTGGTGTCGGAGCTGGTTAGATTAAAATAACCTTTTGCTGCATCGGCAGCTGGAGCAGAGAAGAAGCTGTGGATGGTGCTTGTCCATGTGTGTCTCTCTCTCCTCATACATATGTGTGTGTGTGCGTGGGTGGGTTTGTGTGTGTGGAACTGGAGGGGATTTTTCCCCATATGTCATTTTCCTTCTCACTAGTGTAAAAGTTGCCATGGCTACAGTTTTAGCTCACCACCTCATGCCATACTCTAATGACATCATCAGCTCCCTCCGCCAGGTGCACTGACAGCCCATGGTGATGGACTGGCCACAAGGCAATTCAGGCCAATACCAATCGGGCTGGTCCACCTTAAGCCCAGTGGGCCTGGACTGGTCTGTGGGCCTTGAGGAAAGGAAAAGGGCTGGTGTGTCTTTATTAGAAGGACAACAGTCCATATCATCTCTGTTCCACACCACCCTGGGCTTGTGTTCCCTGGATACCCAGCATCTATTTATTATCCTTCCTGCTCTACCCCTTCCGTGACCCTGCCCTTTATTTTAGCCTGCTGATTCACTCTTCATTCATCTCCTAAAACCGCAAAACACCTCTTGGTTTACAGCCTGATACTATTTGAGTGAGAGGAAGAGGGAGAGAAAGACAGAGGAAGAGTGAGCGAGTGAAAGAGGGAGAGAAAGAGATGATGCTTTAAGAGAAGGATGTAGCTGTTGTTGTAGCGTCAGACTTAAAGAAACTTTTATGTTTATGTAGTGTGTAGTGTGAAAGCCATCTCGTACAACTTTTAGCATTTTTGTCTGCATGCATGCATGCCTGTCTGTCTGCCTGTCTGGGTGTCTGTCTGCCTGTCTTTCTGCCTGTCTGACTATCTGCCTGTCTGCCTGTCTGTCTGCCTGTCTGCCTGTCTGTCTGTCTGTCTGCCTGTCTGTCTGTCTGCCTGTCTGTCTGCCTGTCTATCTGTCTATCTGCCTGCCTGCCTGCCTGCCTGCCTGTCTGTCTGTCTGTCTGTCTGTCTGCCTGCCTGTCTGTCTGTCTGTCTGTCTATCTGCCTGTCTGCCTGTCTGTCTATCTGCCTGTCTGTCTGTCTGTCTGCCTGTCTGTCTGTATGTCTGCCTGTCTGCCTGTCTGTTTATATGTCTTGTCTGTCTGCCTGTCGGCTCTCATCCAGGTCCTAGGGGATACAGTGACTAAGGACACTAAGTGGGAGCGATAAACACTAAACGGGTAACAAAAAACATCCCAAGAGGAAGACACTTCAGTTAACTCGCTATTTATAGTGCTTTGTATCTTTCAGCAGTACTGTCCACTTCTGCCATTAGTATTTACCTCAGCCATCCTTAAGACTGGCATGAAGTGAGAGGGAATTGGCTTGAAGCCAACTGACATTAACTCCTGAGGTGTTGAACAGTTGCACTCTCCATAAACACTGTGGTTTATTATTGGACCCTGTCGGTCATCTACGAACATTAGAACATCTTGAAGAACAATCTGGCCTTAATGGTCATGTACTCATATGATCTCCAGCCGGCTATGGACGAGCCATTCCTAGCGCCTGGTTCCTTTTTAGGTTTTTTCTGCCTAGGTTTTTTAGGTTTTTTCTGAATTAGAAAATTGCTGAGAGGTTTTCCCAGCCACTCTGATCCACCAGACAGGAGGACTGTTCAATGGGGCTCCGGGGAGTCTCTTGTCCGGCTATGAAAATGACAATTAGTCAGTGTTGGTTTGACTCGCTGAGCTCCGGCTCTCGTCAGCTGGAGAGAAAGAGCCCAGCCTACGCCACATTCGCCAGGGTTATGTGATGGCATCGCCGCACTTGCCAGGCTGATGGCGCCAGGTCTGCGGGGCAACGGGGCTGGGGTGATGACACAGCAGACGTCTGTCGGTGAAACCTCCGGCGAATCGGGGTAACCGGGCAAAAGGCACAGGAACAAATGGCTGAGCGAGGATGAGCTTTTCAGGATGGATAGAGGTTACAGTTAGACTGGGATCAACTGTATATGGGGGGGGGAGGGGTGTAAGGGGAGGAGTGTTGCTTGATATCTATATCCTAGCAACCCAAGGGGAGAGCGATACCCCTGTACAGCTCCTACTGGGTATTGGTCAGCTCGCTGGCACAAGCACCGCCTCTGCTGGTGGTGAATAGCAAAAAATGAAAACATCCTCCAGACCTCCTTCAGTCTTGTACCCTCCAGCACTTTAAACCCGTTTCTTTATTTATTCCATTGTCCGTTTTTTTTTCATTCACCTGGTCCATGTGCAACCCTTGACACTTGCTGTGCCGCGTGCCTATGTAATCTACTGATAGCGTTGAAGAGTTGAACAAGAGCGAGAAAAGAGACATTCAGAATGAATTCTCCCTACTCCACAGCTGTGCAGTACTGCCCCGAGATACCCTTTCATCGGTGAGTAGCGAGCTAACAACTGTTAGTGTGCTGTGAGCGGTATGTCATAACAATCTTCGGCCGTGCTCATGTCGACCTCGGGGCCACTTGAACTTAACATAATGGACATAGTAGCAATCTCCGTGGTGATTGTCCAACATAGGCATGAGATGGGGGGGGGGTCCGCATGGGAGCAATATGACAACTCTTTTTTGGCGTAAACCTCTGCCCCCTGTGTTAACCGCGGGCACCGGCTTTCACTCATTGTCTGCCCGCCGTCTGACTTTTAAAGATTGAAAAATGGAAACTGGGCTTTCGCATGGGATAGCGGGAGTCATACTCCACAGCCGCTCTCGGTTTTGGCATTACGGGTCCTTCACCCGCACGCACACTGAAGCCAACCGTCCACCGTGTACAGCATTTCTAGATATAGAACGAAAGTGGCTTGGCTTCTGGACTTCATGGTCCTCGGTGTCTGTCCCTCTGTTAGCGGGTCAGAGGGGTCAATGCCATATGGGTCGTGTCACCACACTGGTGCCCTCGCTGCGGGGTTGCGCTGAACCAACCAGGAGTACGGCCGGGTCAGGGGCAGTTCTTTGGCTAGTGTGTCTAGAGGTGAAAAAGAAACAGTCGTATCTGAATCTTCAGCTGCCTGATATTTATAGGCGCGGTGTACTTGCGGCAACAATGCTACAACACAGCTAACAGGAGCGGCGCCCCAGACTGGCTCTAGGGTGACGGCAGAGAAGTCTGAACAGACACTTGAAACCTCCTACTCCTTGCCTCTGTCTGTTTATTGAAATGGCGGATGAGATACGAGGAACTGTAGGCTCTGGATAGCTCCGCATTCTTAATAGTGATGTGAAGCTGACATCTGGCAATAGTGGGAAATTTTACCGTTTACTCAGGATGAGTTACTCATGTAAAAAATGTCCCAGGAAATCAATAATGCCTGGCAAAAGATGAGTTGGGCATTTGTGGTTTTATTTTTTTTTAAATACATTTTTAACATGATATAATTTATGGACTAGAGCAAGGATATTCAGTTCTTACTCTACAAGGTCCAGACCAGAACTGGCTGGTTTTCTGTTCTACCTTTTCATTAATTGTACCCACCTGGTCTAAAAAAGTCCCTGATCACTGAGTTGCAATGAAAATGAAGTTGGACTGGCTTCGAGGTCTAGAGTTGAATACCCCCTGTACTACAGTATAATTAGTAGGACCATAGTTTCTCTTCCTCAAGTATTGCTAATCCATTGTGTCAATTTGACCCACAAATGAACTGTCACTCATGTAGAAAATGGGTAACATTGTGCTTCTTATCTGTCACTATGAAATACTAAAAGGAACTTTTAACGGTGATCTTTTAACAAATTGTTAGTCATGCATTTGTTGCATGTGTTTTTTCTTCAGTACGGACTTCAATCTAAGAATGATTGAATGGAATATGTTTGAATATATCTGTAGCTAGCTGGTGTGTGTAAGGGGAGCAGTCTGGTAAGCTATTGGTTAAAACTGACAACCAAACAATGGTGATTTTGACCTTTGGCCCTGAGCCTTTTGAGACAGTTGACAAACACAGGCCCTCGCTAGTGAGTCTAAAGCATTATTATAGCTGGATGCAGGGATTTGGAAATGAAAACGTTTAGAACACATGCTAATTGACCTGCATGATACTGCTGTGATGTTATTGGTGTTCTGATCCACAAACAACACGTCAAAAGCTGAATGGATGAAAAGCTTTCTCTGAATGATCTATTATAAATTCTATAATAGAACAAGTTCACACATGAAAGGGAAATCTGAACTAAAATGTAATACTGTTGCCTAATAACATTGTTCATTGTTCGTTTTTTTTACCTGTATAAAAGTGGTTGATTTCAGTTTTTTTCCAGTATTAAAGTGGTTGATTACAGTCTTTTTCACCAAAATAAGTAGTTGATTTCAGTCCTTTTTACCAGTATAAAAATAGTTGATTTCAGTCCTTTTTACCAGTGTAAAAGTAGTTGATTTCAGTCCTTTTTACCAGTATAAAAGTAGTTGATTTCAGTCCTTTTTACCAGTATAAAAGTAGTTGATTCAGTCCTTTTTACCAGTATAAAAGTGGTTGACTCAGTCCTTTTTACCAGTATAAAAGTGGTTGACTCAAGGAAGAGAAACTGTGGACCTTCTATTGTTCAGAAGTCATGTCCCTCTTTCAGCCAAGTAGATGGATGAGTGGATGAGGGAGAAGAGGGGGATGACAAGGGCCGATAGGGGAGGGACAGGGGCCGAGATGGGGACGGACAGGGAAGAGGGAGACTGAAGGGCGCAAAGAAGAAGAAGGGAGGAGGCAGGGAGAAGAGTGGTTGTCAGAGAGAGAGAGCTACGGATGGACGAGGGGGTGGATGTCGAAGGTCTTTGAAGGTGTGATTAATGATGACACAGGAGAAGGCCCCACATCCGCAGCTCTGTTTGTTTTCATTGCATTTTCATCGGTGGATGTGGCCAACCTGTCCGGAGACAACGTCCCGGCCCTGTTCAGTGGTGACCTCTGGCCCAGTCTTCAGGCCTCAGTCTGGGCCGTGCGAGGGGCCGTCGCAGCCCGGGGGCTGGAGAGGCCGGGCCTGTCCTGTCGGCGTCGATCCTGAACAGCCTTCCCCTCGGGGCAGAAAGACTGACGGGCTAAATAACTCCACAGTAACCAGACACCAGTCCCATGGATGAACCATTCTCCAAACACCCCACAACAGCCTAGCTAACCGCAAACCTTCCTCTGGCTGGGCTTCAGACAAAATGTTATTTTTAAAAAAAAATGTCAAAGGCCTTTTGAGGGGGTATCAGCTAGTCTAAACCGGGCACATTATTTGTTATATACTGTATACATGTTATCTTTAGCAGAAATTAATCTTCACATGGAATCATGCATCCCTGAGGATGTTCAACACACTGCACTTACCATAAGACATGTAATTAAATCTTCTTTTAATAATTTAGCAGTAGCTCTTATTCAGGGTACATTGTAGTTGGTACATTCACCTTAACATAGGTGGGTTGGAAAACCGCGCAAACCAATAACAGTAAGCACATTTGACTTAAGTAGCTACCAGCAGAGTCAATGAAGAAATGTCAAATAAAATAATAATTATACTGGGTGAATGAGACTGCAACGAAATCTCTTCTAACGAAACAAACCTTTCAACTCTTCCACTGACTCATCTGCTAGTAATCCAGGATTTACAGCGATTTTAGTCTACACCTCAATTCAGATGACATCCCATCTACTAGGAATCTACGCTGAACCTTAAGCATGCTTTCCTGTCCTATTAAATGGAAATGGAAATTACTATTTTCTCTCCTCACCCGCAATCAAGGTCACGGTATGTACACTAAATGACACTATACCCCATGTAGCACATTGCGTTTTGACAGGAACTCAGTGGGCCCCGGTCAAAAGCAGTGCACTACAACGAAAAAAAAGTGACGTTTGGTAGGCAGTTCTAATCACAAGCCTGCAGGACTTTTGTTGTGTTTTTGTAAATCAAAACGGTGACATAGATCGTATTTAGAAAGGCCCAGGATGCCATTGGATGTGTGTAGATGGCACCTTTTACTGGGAGAACAACGCAGGCCGTTACAGATGGACATGCGCTTATGTTGTTGGCAGCCAGACAGGAGGGTTGTTAGGTTGCTGGTTTCTACTTCCCAAATGGCACCCTTTTTCCTGCATAGTGCCCTTCTCTTGACCTGGGACCTATCTGGGGAATAGGGAATAGGCTGCCATTTGGGATGCACACCGCGTCTCCCCTTACTATGGACTCGGGGACTGGTCCCCAAGTCCATGTCTTTCATGGGGACTTCTCCCTTCCTGGGCCGGTGAAGTCACTTGGAATCTTGAGTTACTAGGCTGCTCATTGGTTGGTTCACTTTGTATTTACCTTCCTTAGTCCCTCCTCTCTCCATCCATGTTCTTCACTGGGCCTCCATTCCATAGT
>JACXGI010016515.1:0-15770 GCA_016801175.1 Esox masquinongy
TGTGTGTGTGTGTGTGTGTGTGTGTGTGTGTGTGTGTGTGTTGAAGCTAGGGGTGTACTTACAGTTAGATCCGGACACAATTTTTAATAATGTTGGCTCTGCACGCCGCCACAATGGATTTGAAATGAAACAACCGAGATGCAATTGAGGTACAGACTTTCAGCTTTAATTCAAGGGGTTGAACAAAAGTATTGTATGAAACATTTAGGTATCGCAGCTATTTTTGTACACAGTCCCCTTATTTCAGGGGCTCAAATGTAATTGGACAAATTAACATAATCATAAATAAAATGTTTATTTTCAATACTTTGTCGAGAATCTTTTGCAGGCAATGACTGCTTGAAGTCTGGAACGCATGGACATCACCAAACGCTGGGTTTCCTCCTTTGATGTTTTGCCAGGCCTTTACTGCAGCTGTCTTCAGTTGTTTGTTTGTGGGTCTTTCTGCCTTAAGTTTTGTCTTTAGCAAGTGAAGTGCATGCTCGATCGGGTTGAGATTTGGTGATTGACTCAGCCATTGCAGAATATTCCACTTCTTTGCCTTTCAAAAACTCCTGGATTGCTTTCACAGTATGTTTTGGGTTATTATCCATCTGTAAAGTCCAATCAACTTCGCTGAATTTGGCTGAATCTGAGCAGACTATATATCCCTATACAC
Organism: Esox masquinongy; assembly: GCA_016801175.1. NCBI lineage: Eukaryota > Metazoa > Chordata > Actinopteri > Esociformes > Esocidae > Esox > Esox masquinongy. The sequence continues at coordinate 659 of JACXGI010016515.1, forward strand.
TTCAGAATTTATCCGGCTGCATCTGTCTTCTGTCACATCATCAATAAACACTAGTGACCCAGTGCCATTGGAAGCCATGCATGCCCATACCATCACACTGCCTCCACACTGTATTACAGATGATGTGGTATGCTTCGAATCATGAGCCGTTCCAAGCCTTCTCCATACTTTTGTCTTCCCATCATTCTGGTACAGGCTGATCTTAGTTTCATCTGTCCAAAGAATGCTGTTCCAGAACTTAGCTGTCTTTTTTTAGATGTTTTTTTGCAAATTCTAATCTGGCCTTTCTATTCTTGGTGCATTTTTTTGATGGCATTTTGAATGCACAGAGATACCGTGACGAGATCCTGAGGCCCATTGTTGTGCCATTCATCCACGACCATCACCTCATGTTGCAGCATGGTAATGCACGGCCACATGTTGCAAGGATCTGTACACAATTCCTGGAAGCGGAAAACATCCAAGTTCTTGCATGGCCAGCATACTTACCGGACATGTCACCCATTGAGCATGTTTGGGATGCTCTGGATCGGCATATACGACAGCGTGTTCCAGGTCCTGCCAATATCCAGCAACTTCGCACAGCCATTGAAGAGGAGTGGACCAACATTCCACAGGCCACAATCAACAACCTGATCAACTCTATGCGAAGGAGATGTGTTGCACTGTGTGAGGCAAATGGTGGTCACACCAGATACTGACTGGTTTTCGGACCCCCCTGGACCCCCCCAATACAGTGAAACTGCACATTTTAGAGTGGCCTTTTATTGTGGCCAGCCTAAGGCACACATGTGCAATACTCATGCTGTCTAATAAGCATCTTGATATGCCACACCTGTGAGGTAGATGGATTATCTCGGCAAACGAGAAGTGCTCACTAACACACATTTAGACAGATTTGTGAACAATATTTGAGAGAAATAGAGAAAGTCTTAGATTTTTGAGTTCAGCTCATGATAAATGGGGCCAAAAACAAAAGTGTTGCGTTTATAATTTAGTTCAGTGTATATGAGTGTAGGGTGTTTTGACAAAGACCTGTTTTGGGGAGAGCCCCTGTGGGAGCCAGAGACAGTGTAAACAGTGATTCTTTGTTAATAGCTAAATTCAGTTCTCCTGCTATGCAATTTGCCCCTGTTGGGAACCTTTGGATACCCAGAGCTAGATATTCTGCCTTCTTGCCTGGCATCCTATTGCAATTCAGGTGCATTTCTGTCCCTACACATTGTTGATATGGGCTCCCACTAAGGTCCCTGCTACAGTGGATATAAAAAGTCTACACAACCCTGTTAAAATGCCAGGTTTTTGTGATATAAAATAATGAGACAAATCATGTCAGAACTTTTTCCACTTTTAATGTGACCTCTAATGTGAACAATTCAGTTTAAAAACAAGCTGAAATGTTCGATGGGGGAAAATAAAAACCTTACAATAACCTGGTTACATAAGTGTGCACACCCCCTTATAACTGGGATGTGGCTGTGTTCAGAATTAACCAATCACATTCAAACTCATGTTAAATAGAAGTCATTACACACCTGCCATCATTTAAAGTGACTGGTTAATCACAAATAAAGCTCAGCTCTTCTAGTAGGATTTTTCTGACATTTTCTTTGTTGCATCTCAGAGCGAAAGCCGTGGTCCGCAGAGAGCTTCCAAAGCATCAGAGGGATCTCATTGTTGAAAGATATCAGTCAGGAGAAGGGTACAAAATAATTTCCAAAGCATTAGATATACCATGGAACACAGTGAAGACAGTCATCATCAAGTGAAGAAAATGTGGCACAACAGAGACATTACCAAGAACTGGACATCCCTCCAAAATTGATGAAAAGACGAGAAGAAAACTGGTCAGAGGATTATTAACATTTTTAACTAAGGGAGAATCATTTTAATCTGTATACTTTCTAATTAGTTTAAACCTATATTCATAAACCAGAATTTAATCGTAGAAGCATTTAAATAAAGCAGATCTACAAATCAATGGTGAGAGGGATCTAGTATACTGCCACCACCTCCCAACACGGAAAACAAATACACCTTAAATATATATATATATATATATATATATATATATATATATATATATATATATATTATTTTTTTTTTTTTTTTTTTTTTTTTTTTTACATATTTGGGAAACACCTAAAATAACAAAAACTGGCCAATTAATGTATTTACGAAAATGTAATTAATACATCTAGAACTAATGATGAATATTTTGAAAGTGTTGTTTGTATTTTCACTGTGTGAGTACAAGTGGGCTGCGTTTCTTTAGAAAATTAGAAAATGGTCCTATTGCTGACTGTAATATAAGATTTCAGCAAAAAACCCAATTCCTGGGTTACACCTAAGGAACCCCAAAGTCCTTGCCAGGACCAATCCACTAAAACCTGATGCCTCTAAGGATATAATATGAAATAACTTTATTTGAATACAGTTAAATGTATGTATACATTTTAAAGCGTGTGGAATATACATCTCAGAATAAAAGATGAAATACATAAAAGGTTGCTATTCATACCTGAAACATGCATTTTGAATAAAGTTAAATGTATTCACCATATTCATCACATTCCAATGCATTCTGCATTGCAAAAATATATTTTCCGTGTGGGTTGGGATGCAGCCCACCATTACTATGTATATTTATTCATTCATTATTATTTTTTTTAGAGACTATTAGAGGATATTTAGCCTAAATTGGGAACAACCATTGTCATTATGAACGCAACACTTGTAGGAAACGTCTAGCATAAATCGGGAATAACCATTCGGCAAATGTCATCATGAACGTAGCACGTACCATCTACTCACTTCGAATTATTTTAAGTCATAAACTTGGAGGAAACGGGAGAATCACTGACCATCCAGACATGACAAACGAAACAAATAGCACTATAGGAAGTTAAAAATAAGCAGGAGTGCAGTTAATTGTTAGTTTTGTTAAGCAGGCAGTTTGCAACATTTGGACATAACACAAACACATAACATTTAAACATACATACACAAAGACAATACATTTAGCATTGGCCAGTTGATTCTAACTTAAAGCAAGTCTTGGTCGTGTTTCATAATTTAGATGAGCTCATAATTTATAAATTGCCAGTCCTGCAATTTCGTGTCCACGGAGTTCTCCAATTGGAATGGGAAAGCAACCCCAGATGACCGTCATCTCAAATAGTGCACTATTTCCTTCAGACTAAAATCTTAATTTATAACTGTCACACATTCAGGTATTAGCACACAGTGAAATCTTGGCTAGTTAAAACTATTAACAATTCTGTGGCTTCTGCCTTTAATCTATTTGAATATTGTATAGTACCAGAATGGGAATGACCCATAACCAATGCAGCTCTATTAATAAACATAACCCAGTCCTATTTTGGCTATGCCTCAACAGAGAATGGAATTGATTTGTATAGATATATTCAGTTCATTTGTATTGCCTATATTGTTACATAATTTTGGCGAGTGCCTAGTGCTTGGCACAGATCTTTCTTCAGTTGATTTTTTTTTTGATCAGATATGAAGAATTTCTGGTTCACCAAACCTTGGCATGACCTCTCCCCTTAAACATTTCAAAACAGTCTTTCTATCATTGTTTCGTGTTGGAAAAGCTTCCACCCAACTTGGAAATATGTCTATTATTACCAAGAAATAGCGTTTGTCTCCAGCCCTCTGTTATTTCAAAAAAATCTATTTGTAAATGTACAAACGGACCATGTGGTGGGGGTGTTTTACCTTGTTTTACAGGGCCTGTTTTCTGTATGTTGCGTACCTTAGATTGGGCATTCCCTTGAGATTTTTGACATGCTTTTCGAAGTCCTGGAGCAAACCAAAGTCTGCCTATATTAGCTATAATTCCCCCTTTTCCCGTGTGGCACACTCTATGAGCCACTCGGAAAGACTGGGCAGAAGTGAGACTGGTGCAACGGGTTTACCGGACAGGTGTCTAAAGATCCCGTCGGTACCAGCTGCACAGCCGGCTGTCACCCAGGTTTGTTTCTCAGCCTCGGCGACAGAGGTCTGCAGGTGATGGATATGGTCAACAGTGTAACCTGGACAAAGATTGACAGGTTTAGTAGCAGAACGAGTTACAGCAGCAATAAGAGGCATCTGAGCAGCCTCCTTCGCCACTTTGTCTGCCATAGAGTAACCCACAGACACCCTGTCGTTACCACCTGTATGTGCGGGGCATTTGATAATAGCAGGATGTAAGCTTCTAGCAATAGCTTCTATAAAGTCTCTGTAGAGTCATACGTACCAGGAGAGTTAAGCGTATGGACCTGGTACCACTTCTACCCTGTTAAATGTTTTGTTCATTTAAATGGCCTAGACAAGCTAGTGACAAAGGCTGTACAGGCTTGGACTAGTTGTGATAACGTTCGCTTAGTATGTTTTATCTTATTATTCTGTCAAATAAAATGTCAAGTAATAATAGTCAAAAAGGTTTCTTTTCAATAATACTCAAAAGAAATGATACGTTTCAAATAATTATCACTTATTAAAAAAGGTCTAGATCTCTAAAATAAAGTTGTGGACAATAACTGTCCAAATTACCACAAATAACTCCAAATAGGAAAAGTAATTGTGTCCGAGTGAGAATCACCAGCATACTTGGCATATAATTTGCTATGGCTGTATCAGTGCTTGACATGTCTTAGAAAAAGTTCCATTTACTCCAATTACAACAATCTTTGGTATCTGCATGTTGCTACTGTTTTCTATCAAAACACAGATAATAGAAATAAAACACAAGTACAGAGGTGTATTTGCAATGGTTTCACACATGGATTTCCCCAATGACAGGTATGTAAGTTCTTCACCAATACACACACAATCCTAAGCTTCACTGTATTGAGCACACACATTCTTCTCACTCACTCATTCAAACACCCATTCAATGCAGGCCATTCATTCTTCTGTTAACAGTGTAGAGATTTTTAGCCACCACCTCTGCTGGGGGACTATAACCACCTCAGCAGCAGTTGATAAGGTGTCACACACCTACTTTATCTTATCTCATGCGTTAGTTGATAACCAGTCGGTCCCCTCACGTATAAGTTCTTGGGAGTCTCGAATTAGTTATTCCCTCACATACAACAAAAATCTTGGGAACCTCGAATTGGCTATTCTATATGTTTAGGAGTCTTAATGATCATTCTTCATTATCTATTATTCAGTTACAGTCCAATCAACTGTTTTGTTCTTTAACTTCTTATTGAAGGATTTTCTATATATTAAATCTAGTACAATAAAATAGTATAACAATGAAAGAACAATTCAACATGTACCATCAATAATCAACTGTTATTTTATATGTAACAAATGGGACTTCGTCACTCCCGGCTCCGGTGCAAACAATTCAACTCTCAAAACAGACTGATATGAACTATTGCGAATTTTGTCAAGTAGGTTTCGTTTACCTATTTATGATGCGCACAGTTCAGTCAGCTGGAGAGAGTTGAAAAGCAGACACCATTGTCGTGACGATATTGAAGTCCCATCTGGGGTGCCAAATTGTGGAATATGGAAAATGTTCGCGATTTATTAAAATAAAGACTTCTCAGTCGTTCATATAACAGTTGATTATTTCAAGTTTAATTACGTGGCGCCATGGGAACAAGCATCATGACAAAAAGAGTATAAGTACAGAGACCAACACAGAGTAAGTCATGACAGATTGTTCTGATCATACATTATTACTTTCACGTCTTTATACCCCTCCTTGTCAGCCCCCAAAATATTATCTCTTATGATACATACAAAAACAAATCGTCATACTAATCGGAAAACAAGATAGAACCCTACATTGTCATGGCAACCATAGTTCTAGGTCATAGTTAACAGACCTCCTGATCTGAGCTACCCCTGGTCTCTGTCCTGCCCAAATGGAAGGATACAGAGGAGACACAGGCAACTTCACCTTGGAGCCAACTGAACAGGGTCGAAGATAAGATGGGTTTGAGGCCTGGCGCCTTCGGTTGTGGCCATAATCACTTCTAAGAACAGGGCATGCTGACCTAGGTCTTCTATCTGTGGCACACATGAACAGTCTAAAGCAAATTCAGGCCTAGTCTAAAACAGTCCATTTATTACAGTTAATTTGCAGAATAATGGATAAATAAGGATGTGGTAATAAATTAATCCTTTACAGGAGCATGAAGTGAAGAGCCATGTTGACCACGTTTTCCACAAACCTGTTTACTCTCTAGGCAACCTGCAGTGGGTCTAGTACAGGGTTGGTGATGGTCTTGATGTGGGAAAGTACAAGGCCCTCAAATGACTTAGCCACAGAGGTCAGGGTGACGGGTCTGTAGTCATTAAGTCCTGTGATCCTTGACTTCTTAGGGGCTGAGATGATGATGGAGGTCTGTAGTCATTAAGGCCTGTGATCCTTGACTTCTTGGGGACTGGGATGATGATGGAGGTCTGTAGTCATTAAGTCCTGTGATCCTTGACTTCTTGGGGACTGGGATGATGATGGAGGTCTGTAGTTAAGTCCTGTGATCTTTGACTTCTTGGGGACTGGGATGATGATGGAGGTCTGTAGTTATTAAGTCCTGTGATCCTTTACTTCTTGGGGACTGGGATGATGATGGAGGATTTGAAACAGGCCAGGATGCAGCATGTCTCCAGTGAGGTGTTGAAGATGTCAGTAAACACAGCAGAGAGCTGATCTGCACAGTGTTTTAGGGTGGATGGGCAGACACCGTCAGGCCCTGCTGCTTTACAGGGGATTCTGTTTCTTAAATAGTCTGTTAACGTCCCCCTCCAGGATTGATGAACACCCTACCTACAGTGACCAGTCAGATGGAAGATGTAAGGGCAGCAAGGTAATATCTCAATGTAGCCAGGTCATTTCTCAATGCAGCCAGGTAATATCTCAATGCAGCCAGGTAGTATCTCAATGCAGCCAGGTAATATCTCAGTGCAGCCAGGTAATATCTCAGTGCAGCCAGGTAATTTCTCAATGCAGCCAAGTAATATCTCAGTGCAGCCAGATAATATCTCAATGCAGCCAGGTAATATCTCAGTGCAGCCCGGTAATATATCAATGCAGCCAGGTAATATCTCAATGCAGCCAGATAATATCTCAGTGCAGCCAGATAATATCTCAATGCAGCCAGGTAATATCTCAGTGCAGCCAGGTAATATATCAATGCAGCCAGGTAATATCTCAATGCTGCCAGGTCATTTCTCAGTGCACCTGGGTAATGTGGAATTAGTGAACATGCCTACTGGGGATGTGCACTGGACATGACTTTATTATCTGAATAGTATTTGTTAATTTTCGAATAGTATTCTGTTACCTGGAATTAATGTTTTTTTTAAACTACAGAAACAACATGGACGCTACTACATAATGTGCCAAGGGGTGGGTGTCGTTCTAAACATCGGCTCAGTGGCCATTTGTGTGTGAAAAGAGGGGTAGACACGCAAAACTCGGCTATAGAACTGAAGCCAAAATGTACGCCTGATGTCCACGTGACTTCCCATACACCATAGAGAAAGGCATTTACTTACATTGAGTCCATGGTTTGGTCCTTTTTATTCCCCCACCCCACCCACACACATACATACATAATACATAGAGATTCTATATTATAAGGGCCAGAGGAGATACAGTGCCTTGCGAAAGTATTCGGCCCCCTTGAACTTTTCGACCTTTTGCCACATTTCAGGCTTCAAACATAAAGATATAAAACTGTAATTTTTTGTGAAGAATCAACAAGTGGGACACAATTATGAAGTGGAACGAAATTTATTGGATATTTCAAACTTTTTTAACAAATAAAAAACTGAAAAAAGGGGGCCGAATACTTTCGCAAGGCACTGTAGGCAATTGCAGTAGGCCAGTGAAACTAAGGGTTCATAACCAACCCATACATAGATACTCTTAAACCTAACCTAGCCAGTGCCACTGCTCTAGCCCCCAAGACACTACGACATTAAGCTGTCTGACAAGTTGTCACCAACAGCATCGTAGAAAATGATGGGGCATATGGGGCACTAACATGAAACGTTTAGTTAAAAGGCCTATAACCACCAAAACACTTACCCAATATTTTTTGGGGGTGTGCTACAGTGCATCACTAAATCACTTCAAGCAGAATAGCGAAAAGAATCAGAATCAGAAACAAATTCATTACCAAGTAGGATTTCACATACAAGCAATTTGCTTTGGTCTGATAAACATATAGTGCGAGGACAAAAACAGGCGGTACAAAAGTGCAAATGTGATAAATACGTGATCTTTAAGCATATAGTTACATTTGTATTTCTGATGTCATTGCACCCCATCAAAGTAGGCTGTTAGTTTTTCTATTTCATGCCAGGCTGTTGTCAAATGCAAAGCAAGATGCTGATGATTCATTTCAGCGTTCACAGGCTGCTTAGAACTGCTAGATATTGGAAAACACCATAACAAAATCAACACTCACCTTGATCAACCATGGTTGGAAAAGCTCTTAAATTTTCAACCGTTGGCGGTTGGCCGCTACAACTTCAACCAGTGACCATCATGTCTGTCACATTACAGTTTTTCTCAATTATTTAGGAAATATTCCTGGAAAAACTCACAGTTTTCTCAAATCTTCACACACAATTCAAAAAACGGTACAAACATTTAAGTTCTGGGTCCCAATTCAAACTTTGCCCTCAGACAATACACATAAGCTGTCAAAAACAGAGTCTACATGACTTTTTGTTACACAATGGAGGGATTAATTCAAAACACTTGTCATGGAAATCACTAAGGGAAAGGCACCGAGAGTCTAGATTCTTTTCACAAGTAAAGCTTTATTCAAGATTTGCAAACCGGGATCAGTTAACAACACTTAGCAGAGTCAGGTCAAAAGCTCTCAGTTGAAGGTTGAGCTCAGGCCTATATGCATTCAGTACAGCCCACTGTGTCCCCCTTCTTTGCATGGTTAGATTACATGTCTCACCAGCTTCTCTGTGAATTTCGGCTTAGAAAGATAATAAGATGTTTACAACCCTTGAGAAGTTTAGCCAAAATTAGAGCTATCTGTTGTAGGCACATCCTGTACAAGTGAGCAGAGCCAAAACACACAATGGCCTTACTAAATTACTGCATTATACTTAGAATAAGCAATATGATATTATTGTACTATGGAATAAGAAAATTTCTACCACATTCCCTCATTTTGAGATTAAGTCTCAACAAAAGGAAATTTTAAACAGTACAACCAATGAAAAAACAAAAGAGTACATCCCAGCAAAAGCAAAAGAGTACTCAAGAATCTCCTAGCATTAATCATCATTAAACTAATATTGATTAGATGCCAAACAATCAACAATCTTTTAATAATGCATAAAAATTTCTTCCCTTATGCTAAGGAATGTGAGGCAACAAATAATTTATTATTCATGTTACAGTCACAAAAACAATTTCAGCAAGCAATGATTATAAAATAGTAATGTTTACTTGGTGTCGTTACAGTGTTCATCCATGTCTTTCCCATTGATCCCCTGTACAACTGCACAACATGCATGTGCCTGTTGTCTAGGTCAGTGTCAGTGGCATCCAGTGGAACCTGATTAGGGGAGCCTATTGCACTTCTGCGGACCCAATGGGATACGTTACCGTGTGGTTCATCAGCATCCACCAGCCATTCTCGTGGGCTGTTGCCCAATCATGCAGTTCGGCGGTCCTCCTTTAACGGCTGGGGCGGCTGTTATTTGCTAGACTCCAGTCTTGAGCCCACCGTGGGCTCGTGCTGAGGCGGCTATTATTTAAGTCCTGCAGTTGGACTATACTGCTGCTGTTTGTTCCTCGAGGCTCTCCGTTGTTCCCCCCCAGACTGCATGGTCCAGATAATGGCGGAAAGAGCAATACCGACGATGAAGGCAATGAACGTGACCTTCTGTAAGACCTCCTCAGTACTCCATGGCCATCATGGTGGTTGTCGTCCTGGCATCAGCTGATACGTCGTCATCAGGGTCGTATGGCACCTTCCTACAGTGGCTGGCGTGGACCCACGTAGCTCTCTCAGCAACCTTCAAGGCCGTCTGGGTGATCAGTAGCACCTGGTATGGTCCCGACCACCTATGCTGATGCCAGTACTTCCTAAGGAGGTCCCTCACGACAACCCAGTCACCTGGTTGGATCTTGTGGAGTGGTCCTCCTTTTGGCTCAGCCAGGGCTGCTTTCACCCTTGGAAAAATAGACTTCAGCACATTGTTAAGTGCGATGCAATAACTCACCATCTCGTCGTCGCAGCCTTGCAATGTCAGTCTTCTGTGGGAAAAGAGTGGTGATCATCCTCATCGGTCTGCCTGGAAGCACCTCATGAGGAGAAAGACTTGTAGTGCGATGCTCTCTTCCTTGCATGTACATTAAGGCAAGTGGCATCACTGTTACCCATGACAACCCTGTCTCAGCAATCAATTTGGTCAATTTGGTTTTTAGAGTCTGATTAGCTCTCTCAACCAAGCCACCACTGGCTGGATGATAGCTACAATGTGTGCGCAGATCTATTTTCAGACTAGTGGAGATGCATTCAATTACACTATTTACAAAATTGGAGCCATTGTCTGATGTCCATTTCAATGGTAGGCCCCATCTGGGAATAATTTCCAGCATCAAATTCTTTGTGACAGCGATGGCTGTGGCATGTTTGCATGGAAATGCTTCTACCCACTTAGAGAATGCATCCACCATTACCAGGCAATATTTGTATCCCTGGCATGGAGTCAACTCAATGAAATCCATCATTAAGTGATCAAATGGCCCCTCAGGCCTTGGGTGGGCCGACATTGGCATCAGTGTGCCCCTACCCACATTGTTTGTCATTCAAATCACACATTTTGCACAGAAATGTACGGCATATAGGGAAAATCCTGATGCAAACCAAAATTTATGTACAATATTCACAACCCCACCCTTGGAAACATGGTCTTGGCCATTTGCCAACTTAGCAACGTAGGGGTAACAAGAGCGAGGAAGGACAGGGAGGTCATTAGGACCAACCCAAAGCTTCAGCTTCTGGTCAAAGGAGCATTTCAACCACTACAGCATTACCTTTAGAGACGGGATCAGAGGCGTTAGTATGAGCCTGACATTTGCACACAGAAATGGAGGCCGGTAGTAAGATAGAGTCCAGTAGATTAGCAACTAACCTAGAGTGACAGATTGTCTTACTAGATGCTGTTAGGAACCCGCGCTTGTGCCACAGAGTACCAAAACCATGCACGACCCCAAAGGCATATCTGCTGTCTGTGTAGATATTAACAGACTAATGTTGGGCTAGAATACAGGCTCTAGTGAGCGCAAACAGTTCAGCTGCCTGAGCAGAGAGGTGTGAGGGTAATCTAGCACTTTCAACAACCTCTAACGCTGAATTGACGGTATATGCTACCAAGGGCTCCCCTTTGGGGGAATGCTGGGCTGAGCCATACACAAAAAACTCAAAATCAGCGTTATCAATGGGTGTGTCTGAGAGGTCGGGTCGTGGCTTACTGACTTCCACTATGGCAGCACAGTCGTGAGGGTCACCATCATCATCTATAGGCAAAAGAGTAGCAGGGTTCAGAACAGTGCATCTCTTTAGCGTAACATGAGACATTGTCAGGAGAATGTTTTGGTAGTGCAGTAACCTAGCAGGGTGCAAATGTGCTGTCTTAGCCTGTGAGATGAGAGAATGAACAGCATGTGGAACATGAACAGTGAGAGGGCACATGGCAACAATGTCTGCACTACTCCTTGAGTAGTACGCCACCAGCCACTGCTTCCCATCGTGGTCCTGTGTCAAAACAGAAGACATGAACCCACAGACAAAGAGGTTAAACAGCTTTGCATGATCCGGTAAACCTAAACAGGGAGAGGTAGACGGAGTGTTTGAGACGATCCAGGGAAGTCAGTCCGTCAGTGGTCCAAACAATTTTGTCCTTCATGGCCATTTTGTGACCATGGATGAGATCAGACAGAGGCTGTGTGAGTTCAGCAAAGTCTGGAAGCCAGGCTCTGCAGTAGCCGGCCACATCTAAAAGGCTCATCATTTGGGCTTTGGTTATTGGTTTGGGGAGTTCCAGCACTGCTTTAACGCGTTCTGGACCCAAAGATTTACCGTTAGGCATGATGTCATCACGACTAACCGTAGATTAGGCATGATGACTAGGTACGAACAGATTGTTGAACAAGTTGCAATTTTGTTTTGGAAACTTTGTGGCCATTCTCAGCTAAGAATTCCAACAACTCTCTGGTATCAGTTTCACAATCCTTCTGTGTCTCAGAGCACAAGAGTAAATTATCAACATATTGTATGAGCTTACTTCCAGCTGGAGGTACGAACTCTTCCAAATTTTGAGCAAGGGCTGCAGAGGAGACAGCCGGAGACTCAGCGTACCCCTGAGGGAGGACGGACCAGGTCCATCGCTTCCCACGGAACGTAAAAGCAAACCAATATTGAGATTCCTTTGCCACAGGAATACTGAAAAATGTGTTAGCCAGATCTATAACATAACCAATTTGCGGTTGGTGGAACATCAGATAAGACAGTGACCGGGTTTGGAATGACAGGGGAACAAGCTTGTATTACTTCATTAACTGGTCTAATATCTTAAACAAATCGCCAATCCCCATTAGCTTTATGAACAGGAAGGATGGCAGTGTTACATGGAGAATCAGGGCAGAGTATTATGGCACCCCTCCCTACCAGGGAGTCATCAATAGCAATCCCTTCTTCAGCTTCCTTACTAAGAGTGTACTGGGCCCTACTGGGCCTGAATGTGGACTGGGGTGTGACTGTGAGAGGCTGAACGCCTTTCATTTGTCCAATATAAATCTTTAGCCCACAGTGTATCAGGAAGGCCCTGAAGCAGTGGGGAATCAACAACTGGCAATGAGACCATCTGCATTAGAGGCATAGATCTGCAAACACCATGAACACCTGGACTCAATCATCTCTACACCAGAAGCACCTACAGTGCGCACAGTTTCATTTGACATGGGAAAATTCAACATGGAGTCACGCATGATAACAGACATTGCAGCACCAGTATCTACTAGAAAACTTGGGGGCTTACCTTCGATCAGAAGGGTAACACAAGGGGTATCTTTAGAATTGGTAAATCTCTTATGGAACTGTTTCTGTAAAAACTTTTCAGCTGCCTCCGCTACACTTCAGTCATCCTTAGGTTTATTGAGTGTGACATTGTGTGTTGGTCCCGTCTGCATCCGCCACCCTCAACTTCCTGTCTCTCCGGTTCAGGGCACCCTCTATAAAAGTGACCATATTTATAACATGACTGATTTCTTGTCTGGTCCCCGCTCCGTCCCTATCCACCTCTGCCTCGTCCTCCCTCCTGATTTCTTCCACTCCTCTGAAAACCACCAGTTCCTCCCCCCTTTCCGCTGAATTGCTGACCTTGTCACTGATAATACATGAGCTGAGCAGCCTGGAACTTGGTATTTTCCTTTTCTTGTTTGGTTGTAGCCTTGTTATCAGCGGACTGCTGCTGCCGTTCTGCATGTTTACAATGTTAAATCGCAGTCTGTAGAGGTACTGTCTCCCACCCAATGCAAGTGAGTTTCACAGTTTTGCTCAAAGCAGGCTGGAGGTCATGCACCAGGGCAGTCGTTAGCAGGCTATTACAGTTCTCAGAGCTGGTCAGGCCACTGTATTTCCTGAAACACTTCTCCAACCTCTCTGTAGTCTTCCAGGGATTCTTTAGGACCCTGTACACAACTGTGGATCGCAGCCCAATGAGTCACTGTGGGGTAGGCAGTCTTAATTCTCTCCAGGAGAAGAGTAAGTTGAGTTTGGTATGCCCCCTATGCGGACCAGAGAAGGTCCTCATTGAACCCCTCCTGGATGTCTGCCCAGCGTAGTTTCATCCTGGAACGTGTGATGTGTGTGATCTCTGCTCCTGACGGCTTGTACAGGTGCACCAACTTGATCATGTGAATCCCAAACTTAGCCGAGTCCTTGGTGGGATCTGGCATCTCATTAGCAATGTCCTTCAGTTCATCCCGTCTCCAAGTCTTTTAGATGTTGACCTCAGGCATCCATTCGTTATGGCCAGCCTGTCCTTGGGCTGTCCAGGGATTGGAGTACATTAAGGAGGTGGAATGTCACGCTCATCATCCTCTCTATTCCTTTTCTTCACTTTCTCATCACCTTCTGTCACACTTTCCTTTACCATTATCTTCTTACTCCCACTATCAGTCATTCTTTTAGCCTCTCTCTCCCACTTACCGTAGTTATCCCACTTCACTTTATCTTTCTTTCTTTTCTTACTCATTTCAAACTCTTCTAACTTCCTTCTACATTCTTTTAATGGAAAATCAGGTACTTTCTGTCACAATACCACTTGTCCTGAGACATCCGTGCCCCACTTATCCACCATTATCTTTACTGGTCCGATCAGTGGATCCGGCAGGCAGGCGTTGTTTTTACTGCTGCCCGTCCCAAAAGTGTATCCGCTCCCCCGTCACTTGTACTCAAAACAGATGATAACACACACAAAAAAAGAGTTTTAGTTCATGAGGGAGACATCTCTATATTCGCACTTGTCAACAGACCATACAATTTTGGCAATTCTTCTCTTTCTTTTTATGTATTATTTTTTATAATTTCTTTGTTTATTTTTGTTTTTTTGAATATTTTTAGTTTTGTTTTCTTTATCTTTCATGTATACATCTATGCCATGTCATAGCAATTCTCTTGTCTATACATGCATCTTATATTCATCCTCGATGAATTACAGTTTCCCAAAAACTGTTTACTGCGCAGCCTGTTCCATGAGGGGCCCCACGGGCCCGAACAGGTTTTATTAAAAGGTCTTTAGAACCTTTCCCCGAACAGGTTTTATTAAAAGGTCTTTAGAACCTTTCCCCAATGGAGTTATTGTAAGAAGAAACTCAGTCTCACCCTTTAGTTTTTATGTGGGGATGGTGTATCAGTCTCACCCTTTAGTTTTTATGTTGGGGATGGTGTATCAGTCTCACCCTTTAGTTTTTATGTTGGGGATGGTGTATCAGTCTCACCCTTTAGTTTTTATGTGGGGGATGGTGTACCAGTCTCACCCTTTAGTTTTTATGTTGGGGATGGTGTATCAGTCTCACCCTTTAGTCTTTTTGTTGGGG
>JACXGI010016516.1:5666-15856 GCA_016801175.1 Esox masquinongy
GTACTCTGTGATATGTTGTGTGTAGTTGAATAGCCCTGTACTCTGTGATATGTTGTGTGTAGTTGAATAGCCCTGTACTCTGTGATATGTTGTGTGTAGTTGAATAGCCCTGTACTCTGTGATATGTTGTGTGTAGTTGAATAGCCCTGTACTCTGTGATATGTTGTGTGTAGTTGAATAGCCCTGTACTCTGTGATATGTTGTGTGTAGTTGAATAGCCTTGTACTCTGTGATATGTTGTGTGTAGTTGAATAGCCCTGTACTCTGTGATATGTTGTGTGTAGTTGAATAGCCCTGTACTCTGTGATATGTTGTGTGTAGTTGAATAGCCCTTTACTCTGATATGTTGTGTGGAGGGATGAAACCTGTATGTTTTGTTGTTACGTAAGGTTGAAACTGAATGCAGGTGTGTGTAGATTTTACTTGTTTCTTAAAGCAAAAGAAGGGTTAAGATTAGGTTGGTTTCAGGGTTTGGGAAAGAGAAAATGGTTGTTTAGTTATGCTCGATCAGGATGTGTTTTTGTGTGTTGCAGAGCGAAGGGAATGAGGGTAAAGTTGACTCATCTGGCAGACAAACAGGAGTGGTCCCTTCATCACAAACACAGGTAACCCTGGCCTGGCTGTTTTTCCATTCCCCATTTTAGACTCTACTTGGCTGTTTTTCCATTCCCCATTTTAGACTCCACTAGGTTGTTTTTCCATTCCCCATTTTAAACTCTACTTGGCTGTATTTCCATTCCCCAATTTTGACTCTACTGGGTTGTTTTTCCGTTCCCCATTTTAGACTCTACTAGGTTGTTTTTCCACTCCCCATTTTAGACTCTACTAGGTTGTTTTTCCACTCCCCATTTTAGACTCTACTAGGTTGTTTTTCCATACCACATTTTAGACTCTACCTGGCTGTTTTTCCATTCCCCATTTTAGACTCACTTGGCTGTTTTTCCTTTAACCATTTTAGACTGTACCTGGCTTCTTTTCCATTCCCCATTTTAAACTCTACTTGGCTTCTTTTCCACTCACCATTTTAGACTCTCTCTGGTTGTTTTTCCATTATCTACACAGTACACAGTATGACACTGGACATATACAGGTGAGGTGGCATCAATGAGGCGTGGAGGATATTAATTGGTCTGACTAGGCAGCACGTCACCCTGTATCCCACTGGCTGGCATCAGAGGACAGAGTCGGTCCTGGTTGCTCCCTAAATTGGAGACCAGATGCTGCTGGAGTTGGAGAGTTGTTGGCAGTCCAGTAGGGGGCACTCTTCTCATCAACAACTGTCCTGGTCACTGGAGATCCCATGGCACTTGCCCTAAGAGTGGGGGTGTTATCTGAGGTTTTAAATATGACCCTGATACTGTCATGGCCACCCAATCATGCCCAACTTCCATTTGATGTCGCTATGGAATAAGACTACTAGATACACCCCAAACAATGTTATCTCTCAGGTTTACACTCAGGCAGTCTGGAGTGACAGAACAAGAAATGATTTGATCATCTTCATCACAGCTTGTCCTTGATCTGGCTCTCTCTTTCTCTCTCCTTCCATTGTTCCTCTTCCAAAAGGATCCTTGAGAACAAAGCTCTTCCGGATCTGGAGTCTTTACTTGGCAGCAAAAGTAAGTTACATACTATACAGGTCTATCGAAAAGTATTCCAACCCCTTTCTATTCTCCACATTTTGTTGTGTTATAGACTTAATTAATAATTTATTACATTTGTTTTCTTGCTGTCAATCTACACCCAGTAGATAAAGACACGGAGAAAACAATTGTATGTTCTCCTCTTGTTGACAGACACCAATAGCAAACTCCGAAGCCAATTGGTGGCGCTCTGAAATAAAGGGACAATGTATAACAACTGTTGTAATTCCTGAGTGCTAAAACCAAATGTGCCCTTCAATAAAAAACTCCAAAGGGCAATGTAGATAGCACATCCCCTCTCTCTCTCACCCCTTGATCCATTCCTTTCCTTCTCCCTCATTGGAGTGATGTGGCCACACAGTGATGTATAGTCTAACTTGGAATGTCTCCCTGTGATCCTCCTCGTCTCTCCGGGAATCGCTCCCTCCTCGCAGTTGGCCAGAAGGCGTTCCGCTGCTTCCTGCAGTCCGAGTTCAGCGAGGAGAACCTGGAGTTCTGGATGTCCTGTGAGGAGTACAACACCACTCCGGTGGGTCTGCAGGAGGCCAAAGCCCGGTCCATGTACAACCGGTTCCTCCACCCTGGTGCCCCACAGGAAGTAGGTGGAGTGACGCAGAGGGGTTGCCCGAGTGTTGTACCCATGTTGTCTGAGTGTTGTATCCATGTTGCCCGAGTGTTGTATCCATGTTGTCTAAGTGTTGTATCCATGTTGTCTGAGTGTTGTATCCATGTTGTCTGAGTGTTGTATCCATGTTGTCTGAGTGTTGTATCCATGTTGTCCGGGTGTTGTATCCATGTTGCCCGAGTGTTGTATCCATGTTGTCCGAGTCTTGTATCCATGTTGTCCGAGTCTTGTATCCATGTTGTCTGAGTGTTGTATCCATGTTGTCCGGGTGTTGTATCCATGTTGCCCGAGTGTTGTATCCATGTTGCCCGAGTCTTGTATCCATGTTGCCCGAGTCTTGTATCCATGTTGTGTTGTAACGGCATTGTCTGATCTCAGCCCGGTAAAACACACCGATTGAATGTTTTCCCCACGTTGTTTGAATGTTGTATAGAGAGAGCCTGAGTCGTTTTTTTAACCTACGTTGTTTGAATGTAACATTCGTTTTCCCCAGGTGAACCTGGATGCTGAGACCAGAGAGGCTGTACTGAGGGCGTTGGAGGACCCGGCCGGCGACACATTCTACAAGGCCCAACAACATGTTTATAACCTGATGGCCAAAGACTCCTACCGTCGCTTCCTTCGCTCCCCACATTGTCTACAGGCCCTTAGGGCTCCTTAGATCTTACATAGCACCCCCTGCCGCTTTGGAGGCCCACACAATAACAAAAACAAGCTTTGTGTGATTTGCGTGACTTTGAAGATAATTTATGTTAGGACAGTTTTAAGCAGTTCAGCAATTTATTGTCGATAGGACCTATTTTTATTTTAGTCTTATTAGTAACTCTTGTAGAGTGAGTTATAAGCTACTGTCATTATAAATATGTTTAATTATTTTCTCACGGCCCTTCTCAGTAGAGCTAGATTTAAAGTAATAAAAGCAGTTGTAGTGACAGAGCTGAAGTCCAGCCAGGTGAAATACAACCGTCACAATGCCAACACCTCAAATCTCTGCTGTCATCTGTGTGTGATGTGTTCAAATGAAACAACAATAAAATACTCAGGCCCTAGCCTGAGTAGTCCATCCTCGACTGAGGTATATACATGCACAGAGCAAAGGATCATGGGAGTGTCCACATCACAGAGAACTGAACACTAGAGGAACCCCCCCCCTCATCACAACCCTACTTAAATCACAGACAGCACACAGCCACGCGTAACTTTAACATTTAAACCCCACAAACTCAACTCTGGACCTCGAAGACAGTTTCCTTCCATTTTGTCATTGCATCCCTCTGATATGGACCTGATTTAAACCCGGGAAACCAGGTGGTTGAAATCAATGATGAGGTAGAAGAGAAAGCCAGCAGGCTCCAGGCCTTGTAGAGTAAGAGTTGAATACCCCGACTGCACTACTTAACCCCCAAGCTTAACTCAAGAATACACAATTGCTTACAAAAAGTCCACAACTTTTCTTTATTTCCAATTTGAACTGGAATATACAGTAGAAATGTGTCTCTGTTCTCCAACCATGACTCCAAAACAGGTCATCAGGAGGGATCAGCCAATGAAGTTGGAAGTCCCTCACACTTCTACGACATTCAAACAGCGGTTTCCTTCAACTGCAACGTCCACGTTCTCCCAGTCGGGTCCTCTTAGCCCTCTTTAAACCACAGGATGATGGGTAGGGAGTTTACTTAGAGGTGCTGGCTGGGGGGTGGTTGGGGTGGTTGTTGCCTTTAGAAGGGGTGGGCTTGACCTCCGCCCCTTTAACGATGCTGAGCCTCTTGTGAAGTTTGGTGCTTGCCCTGTGTGTCACCTCCTCTTCAATCTTGTTCCTGATCGCCACCTCCAGGCCCTAAGGGCAAGGGAGAATGAATTAGGCGACTACCTAGAAGTGAGAAGTACTTTGTAATGGGTCTCCATTCACTTTTGGGTCACGTGTTAAGAGTGATTGGAAACCTGAACAAAAAGCACCATCCCCCTCCTCTTACAAGATGACTAGCAAATCTATGGGCCAAATTTCTCAACCTTCAAAATAATTTTTTTTAGCACTTGTGATGCACATCAATATGACCACTGACTGGAGCAGCTGGTCATATTTAGTGGCCAATTATGTTATTTAGTTAGATAAAAAACATTAAAAAGACAAATAATCAATAATAATTATGATTACTCCCAAGCAACCTAACACAACATACATTGTTGTTCAAAAAAAGCCCCTGTCACCAGATAGGTTCGAACCATTATTAGTCCAAGAGGCACTGATGGCATTCAGGTTGAGTCTAACCTTCTTCAACTGCTGTTGCTGGACCACTTTGGCCTTCTTTGGTGTAATCGTCCTTCCTGGGAAACAAACAAAACAGCATGTGAGGACTTAATTTTGTAGTGAATGACAGAGTCACTAATCTAAACAGCAGAATATCTCAATTAACAATTCCTCCTTAAAATGTCATGTACTTTTATAATGTCCATTTGGTATAGCCAAAGGAGAACTAGCCACCCCATTAGAGCTTGGTTCCTCTCCAGGTTTCTGGCAATACACACACCACGACTATAAGCATTCAGGATTCAAACCACACGGTTTATAAGATAAAATAAAAAATGTGTGCTATCACAAGTTCCACCGCGTTTCTGCAACGTCCCACTTCTACAGAAACTGGCTGCTGGTTGATGCGTGTTTCTGAGGGTGCATATGCCATCACATGGGCAAACACATTTAGGAAAATTACGAAGTCAAGGCGAAATAGCTTGAAGACAATACATCAATGTCGTAATGTACATACCTCCTTTTCTGATAAAATTGGTTTTGTTTTGTTTAACTTTCTTAGCTCCACCGGGCTGCACTTTAAACTTCTGTTTACCTTGCGCCATCTTGACGCTGCTGATTTTACCGTGGAGCTTCTGACCGGATGCAGTTTTGTGTTACAACGGTGAATTCTGGGATACTGGAAGACTGCGAGGTTAGGGAGCGTCGTGGAACATTTTTTGTTATGCTAAGATACGTTACATTGAATTTCAAATATTAAAATCCAGTTACGGATTTCTAGAAATTGGGAAATAGGAAAAATAGGATTGTGTTGCAGTTATTTTTCTTTCAAATTCCATGTAGCTGAATTCTGTAAAGAAAACATATTTCTGGGAATAACTTTATTTTTTTCAATTTTACTTATTGCAATGTCACTCTTCAAGAAAATGTCTGAAACTCCTTTGTACGGATTGTGCTACCTTTCAATTTATAGGGAAATATTTTCCACTCCATCAGTGGTTTGCCAGTTCCATAATGAAATGCCCCCGAAAAAATGCTGTAAAAAGAAATTCATTCAGTTAATATAAATAGTACTTGCACAATGTCTCTTTACATGCTGTGACAGCTTATCCAAATATACTTCAATATACAAAAACATCTTCAATTTTTTTCAACATTAAGAGCAGATGTTGTCCATTTTAAAGGCTATATTCTGAATTTTGCTTCCACCTAGAGGATGGGACACAAATTACAGCAACATCTTATTGAACCATGGCCTTACATCCACCTTTTGACTAGCTTACAATTTTGCATACAACTAATTTTAATGAACGACAGGGACAAAATAACATGCAATACAGACTAGTTTAATGTTTCTGTTCCATCTTTATTGTACTGATGTGAAAGAGAAATCTCTTAATTCATGTATGCAGTTTACAGCATTATATTCATATACACATATATATATATATATAAAAAAAACGTCCAGTTCTTAACTATTTCTACATGATACAAAACTAAAACCCAGATGTGAATATCAACAATAACATAACTACACTGAAGTGGCCTTCCGATCCTCCCAGTCTCAACCCACGCCTTCCGCCACAGGACCTTCTACCACTGGTTTCGGAGAAAGGTGACGACAGTGTTGAATTTTGGCACCTGATTCGTTATGACATCCCTGCCTCTCCTAAAACTTGACTTTCACTCACGTCCCTTAGAATCGAGCGGTTTGGCGTGTGCATACTAGACAGCAGGGAGCAAAGGAGTGTGGACGGTTTCCTACAAGTGAGCTTGGAAGGGAGGTTTGGGAAGTTTTTTTTGTACCCAATCCCCAACGGTACCCAATCCAATTCCCTAAAGGCCCTGGTCAAAAGTAGTGCACTATTGTATGACTGATTATTCTGGCAAACATTGTCTATTCTGACACTAGTCATTGGTATTAATCACAGGTTTGTCAGTGTGTATGTCTCTGTGTGTTTACATGAGTAGTGTGTGTTTCTGGTAGTGTGTGTGTGTGTGGTAGTTTGTGTGTTTGGTGCGAGGCCTCTCAGTGCAGCGTGATAAACAACAGTTTATTTACTAAGAATCACAACAATAACAAAACAACAACAGCCAAACAAGAGTAGCATGGGTGCCAGAATGTTTGTGCCAACAATCCACTTCTTGTCATGCCACAGAATGGTACAGAAAGAGTGGAATGTTAGCACAAATCAGGTCTGGTACTCCAGGCTAAAAGAAGTCTTCATGATGGCAAACAAACCAATTCTTTTACAGTTTTTTTTTGTTTTCAACAAAATCTACAGATGGTGACAGAGTTGCTACATTATTCTCGACCGTTGAAATCCACCAATTCCCGATGTCTCCAGTTCCGTTTCTCAAAACAAAAGACAAAGAAAGGAAGAAACACCCAAACATGACAGTGGTGTTTGATTTTAGACCCTTATTGTGATTTGACACCGAACAGCAATTCTGGGAGGGACGAGAGGGAGGGAGAAGGGCAGGGGATGAGGGGCAAAGAGGGGAGGGGAGCAAAGAGGGAGGGGGGGAGAGTGGGGTATGTTAAGGGGTTTGCGGGAGGAGGTTGGGAATTGAGGGGTCACTACTCCTATTCTAGAATGCGTAAATCATGTGATACACTGGATTCTAGAATTAAAAAACAACTTGTATTTTTGTTGTCGCAGGAAAGGTTTCTGCATGTATGGTTGGTGGGGACTAGAAAGGATGAAAGGGGGATGGAGAAGGAGGTTGTTTAGAAATCAGAGGGTAAGAGGACGAAGTGTTATATTGTTGAGGATGAAGAGGTGCAGGGATGAGGTAGTTGGGTGATGAGGCTGATGAGGTGGTTGGGGACGATGAGGTTGTTGAATGAGAAAGAAAAACAGATTAACAGTGGAGGGGCGGGGAAGTCAGGGGGTGTACTTCACCTTTGACCTTTCTTGCGTTTGTGGACCCAGAGGGTAGCGTCATTCTGGAACGGAGGAGGGGGTGTTGAAGGGGACACATTCTCCCCAAGTTAACCTGCCGTCCTGTGGCCGGGCTCAGCAAACATCTAACCCTATATGTGAACTACTTCCAACCTGGGTTCTACGGACCTGTCGTACGGAGAGTGTGTGGGACGCACCCCTGTACCGTGCAGGTTTGGAATGGTGGTGCCGGTTCTGTAAGGCAGTGAGCAGGCGCTGTGGAGGGACGCCTGTGACATTCAGCACATCATAGAAATAGAACACAAAGAACAAAAACATTCACCATTCCAAATTCCCGAAAACAACAATTACTGATTAAATCTTTGCTTGAAGTTGAGACTTTGCTTGCTTTGGCCGTATCAGATGAAAATAAGGTGATTGTTCAGTCTATATATTGCGTTTCTACGTTGTGTATTGTGTGTAGTGCAGCGGGGTAAAGACGTGGGTTGAGGTACAGGAGGATAGAAACTTCGGTTGAGGTACAGGAAGGTAAAGACGTGGGTTGAGGTACAGGAAGGTAAAGACGTGGGTTGAGGTACAGGAAGGTAAAGACGTGGGTTGAGGTACAGGAACGTAAAGACATGGGTTGAGGTACAGGAAGGTAGAAACTTGGGTTGAGGTACAGGAAGGTAAAGACGTGGGTTGAGGTACAAGAAGGTAGAAACTTGGGTTGAGGTACGGGAAGGTAAGATGTGGGTTGAGGTAAAGGATGGTAGAAGCTTCGGTTGAGGTACAGGAAGGTAAAGATGTGGGTTGAGGTACAGGAAGGTAAAGACGTGGGTTGAGGTACAGGAAGGTAGCCAGGATGTTTACGATTCGGCTGCCCTGGGGGTGGGGATTCAGAAAACCAGCCAGATCCAGACTCCTGATCTCGGTTAAGGGCATTAGAATTCCATGTCAGCTTGATTGTATGGTTTAAACTGTTTCAGATCCATGTTTGAATTGTTAAAGGCCTTCTGTGTCAAAATGGTTGTGTCCCAAACGGAACAGTATATAGTTCACTACCTTTTCACCTGAGCGCTATGGGCCCAGGCTAAAGAAGTGTGTACTCACTATGGTCCCAGGTTAAAGCAGTGCTCTATGAGGGAACAGAGGAGACTTAATCAATGTATTGGAGACTGTGCCTACAAATGTGTGGCCCAGAAATTGAAGTCACAGTTCTATGAAAACAAATGTGGACATAGTAAACATTCTACATTAATATAACCTTTTTTTGATAGGGTATAATTTTAAATGTTCCTTTGAATCACCAACTAGGATTGTTGACTGCTTCATGTAGACGTTTCTGTCGACATCCATTAATCAACGAGCCAAAGTTTTGCCATCTCACCAGGCACTTTGATAAAGACAGTGATTACTTTCTTTTCAGAGCTGACAGTTCACTCCCGGGCCTCGTGCTACAATGCTTTTACTCAGACTCCAAAAGGAATACTTTAGTTTATGTATAAACTGGTACCAATGTGAACATTTATTTACAAATTACGCAGCAATGTTGAAATCTAAACGCAAGCACCACAAACTGCTCAAAAGAGGTTTACCTTTAATCAAAACATCGGTTCACTGAGTATGATCCCTGTAAGCAAAAAACAAAACAAAAAAAACAGGCTAAAGTTTTTTTCTTCTTCTAGCTGAACAATCTGACATTCTCGAATCACGCTACTTATTAACCAATAACTGTTACTGTTCTCAAGAGCGGCATCAAGATTAGAATTGTTTCTCACTGTGGAAACCATTTTGTAGGATGGAGAGACAGAGATGGGAGAGATAAAGAGAGACAGAGTAAGGAAAGATAAAGAGAGACAGAGATGGGAGAGATAAAGAGAGACAGAGTAAGGAGAGATAAAGAGAGAGAGAGAACTTCACATAGCAACAGATCACTGGACAAGAGATGAACAGAGGAGACACCAGTGAGGAGAGACGGACAGGAAGGGTAGTGGGTTGTGTGTGTGTGTCTGGTTGAGTCCCAGCATAATGTGTGTGTGTGTGTGTGTGTGTGTGTGTGTTACTGGTAAAGTCCCTGCATAATGTGTGTGTGTGTTTCTGGTAAAGTCCCTGCATAATGTGCGTGTGTGTTTTTCTGGTATAGTCCCTGCATAACGTGTGTGCGTGCGCGCGTAACCGCAAAACATGTGAGTTTCTGTGTCTGTGTAACACTGTGAGTGTGTGTAAAAAAAAAAAAAAAAAGACTTCCACCACATGTGTGTGCGCGTGTGTGTACAATATCGGACGTGTAAGTCCCATTCCAGTAAACTGGGCAAGAAAATGAAGATGCAGTAGCGCTCGATGGCCAGCAGTGGGCGCTGGCTCCGCCTACAGCGCAGTGAGGCGTCCAGTGAGTGCTGCCTGCAGCTCTGAGGGCAGAAACACCCCCAACTCCGTGATGATGCCCCCTGTGATCAGCTGATGGGGGGTCACATCAAACGCCGGGTTCCACACGTCTATACCTGTTGGGGGGGGGGGGGTAGAGGGAGTAAGCATGACACCCCAGGGATGACGGTCTCTTCGGGGTGACCCCCCCCCCGAAGGGATGAATGTCGCTATTAAAGTCTCTGTATAATATAATTACAGAGATCTCCTCTTCCCTCTAGTTCATTAATTAGAGACATGTCGCCACTGAATTGGTTCCGTGAGATATACACCAGGGAAGACAGCACACTTTACATCTCCCTCTCTCATCTCTATCACTCACACATCTCCCTCTCTCATCTCTATCACTCACATCTCTCTCC
>JACXGI010016517.1:0-15793 GCA_016801175.1 Esox masquinongy
TGTGTGTGTGTGTGTTGTAGGTTGTAGGTTGTGTGTGTGTGTGTGTTGTAGGTTGTAGGTTGTGTGTGTGTGTGTGTTGTAGGTTGTAGGTTGTGTGTGTGTGTGTTGTAGGTTGTAGGTAGTGTGTGTGTGTGTTAGGTTGTGTGAGTAATGAGTGTTTGTCAAGGACGGTCTGCCATCTGGGCTGGTCTGGCTCTGATAAGGCTCAAGGTGACGAGGTGACAAGGTCTAGTGATAGTTGTCTCAGTCCTTCCTGTACACATCAGAGCAGGCGGGGGAGACAGGCGGGGGAGACAGGCGGGGGAGACATGGGGGAGACAGGCGGGCGTTCAGACAGACATCTGGAGACCTCAGTCAAAAAGTGTCCAGGTCCCTAATTAGCCTTTGTTTCCTGGTGAATTACTCCTGACCGTAGTTCCATGTCTCCCAGTCTGAATTAGTACACTGTACTGGGAGGAGAATGTCATTGGGAAGCAGCCAGTGTTTATAACAGTTTATCTGGCCTTGTTGGTCTGTGGATCAACAGTCCCCACAGCAGACGTGCCTGTAGACAGACCTGGCAACTCAACTGTAGACAGACCTGGCAACTCAACTGTAGACAGACCTGGCAACTCATTTGTCCCCACAGCAGATGTGCCTGTAGACAGACCTGGCAACTCATTTGTCCCCACAGCAGATGTGCCTGTAGACAGACCTGGCAACTCATTTGTCCCCACAGCAGATGTGCCTGTAGGCAGACCTGGCAACTCATTTGTCCCCACAGCAGATGTGCCTGTAGACAGACCTGGCAACTCATTTGTCCCCACAGCAGATGTGCCTGTAGGCAGACCTGGCAACTCATTTGTCCCCACAGCAGATGTGCCTGTAGATAGACCTGGCGTCAGCTCACCTTCCTTTAGTCCTTATCACCATCATTAAGGTGGCCATAACCTTATTCTGGTTGGGCTTGTAGGGTCGATGTGAGAGTGCCATGGGTAAACGCTGTGGACCCATGACCCTGGCCTACTCATCAGTTGAGTACAGGTTGTGTGTGCGTGCCTGCGTGTGTTAGTGGTCTTCACGAAATTCAGACACCAAATTCCGAGATCCCATCCGAACGGGTCTGAGTCTAACATTTTTACTTTTTTCTCAGATCTAGGTTGGGTCTGATGTAATTGTGACATCTCTGGTATGTGCAATAGCATTGTATTTACCGATTGGGTCCGTCCATTATGTAATAAATATTAATAACAAATTTCTGATGCAAAGGCAGCTATCTTATCTTAAATAAGATAACAGCAAGTTTATCTTAAATCTTTCAGTGAGTTGAAACTAAAATCTTATGCACGTGATCACCTCGTGGTCTGGCTGCTGCTGGAGAGAGATGTACTGTATAGGAGGTTATACATTGGTAAATCTATTCTTGATGGAATATGGACGGCAAGGCCTTTCTCACAGACGTAAAAGGAAAGCTAGAGGAGAAAGGGTACCCTGTTTTGTTTCGTTATGTTGTTTGTTTCATATTTTCCCTCTAGTAGGACAGGACTATTTAAGCCAGACCAACTGTTTGGTTCTTGTATAATGTGAAGCTCGTATTTTCAAACTTTTTTTTTCATTTTCCTTTTGTTTTGTGATTATGAATTACTATAATAGGCCAGCTAATTTTATTTCTTACTATTTATCATTAATAAACTTTATTAATGTCTGAAAGGGTGTGGCTATATTCCTGTTAGTCAACTGCGGCAGTGAGTACTGACTCCGCTCAGACCTAGTCTGATTAATGTGAGATGAGGAGGAATGTCTTCGAGTCAGACCCGTAATCTAACAATGTAATGCTTCTTTATTAAATATTTAAATTATAGATGAACAAATCATAGCCTCTTACTGTTGACCCATATCATTCAGCCTGTTGCCCCTGACCAGGGTAGGCTCAATAACACATTCCACCGGCATATCGACAAGCTTGCGCAGGACTTTATATCTATTTGTAGAAATACCTATGCTATAGGCATATATGTAGCCATCTGTGTGGTTTGGGTCCCTCTCTCAGCTGTACCTCAAGCAGGTGTATAGCCACGGAAAGTGTGGTGCGGTCAGTTTGGGCCTTGTTTTTCAGAAGGCAAGCAGTGAAGAGCACGTGCCTTTTGGGGAACTGAGCTCAGATCGCTATTAAGATATCGTTCTGCAATGAGCCCCCACGCATCAAAATGTCAGGCTTAAGCGGAGAAAAAAATATAAAATATTATACTTATTTTTGGACTAATTGTTCTCTTCCTTTAGGCCACGGTCAAAATTTAGGAATAGCTTGACATGCCGAAGAAAATATCGGAATTAATGTCAGCGATATAGGAACATGCCACCAGGACATCTGTCTCTGTCACAGATCTGTTTTTCTTTGGATCCATTTGAAATGGGCCTCATTTTATTATATATTTATTTATGCAAATCTGGTCAGGTGGGAAAGACGTTGGTTTATTTCGGTATGGAACCTTTTGGACCCGTGAAGACCTCTAGTGTGTGTTCACAAATGTGTAATCCAGGTGTGTGTACATATGGGGACCTGAACTACCCAAGATGGTAAATTCAGTAAAATGAAGTCCCCATATGGTTAAATGGCAGTTATGGTCCCACTAGGACAGACCTGGGCAAGATAAGGCCCCCGGGCCGGATCCGGCCCGTTGAGTAATTCTATCCGGCCCGCGATACATCCAAAACTTTTAAAATAATACAAAATAAAAAATACCCCATCGAGGTCCGCAGATTAAGGTAGTTTATTTACTGCTGCATATTTATTTATTTTCAAATTAAAAGTCCCGTGGCACTCCCAGTAATAAGTACAGCAGTATCATACTGTCTGTTTAAAATACCTTTAAGTTGAAACAAGGTATTTGCGTTGCCATGATACGTTGGGACCAGCACCACAATCCACGCGCCGAAGTTATCATTTGTACGTACTAAACGCAATTGATGGCTAGCGATCTCTGGAAATGTGCCTAAGAAAAGTTGATAACGAAAGCAGGGTATTTAAAAAAGAATTGACAGGGAAATATTTATTTGTAGATGTCACAGGTAAAGCAACTTGCTTAATATGTTAAGCTAACGTCGCAGTTTTTAAAGAGTACCATTTGCAGAGGCACTTCCAGAGCGAGCATGTGGAGAAACACAAAAACTGTAACACTGCTTCAACAAGAATGACTCCTGACTTCACCTCACTTGTCAACGTCCATACGAGGCTCTCCTGTTCATATTGAGTGAGTAGCCCTAAAAGTTGATTTCTTGGGTCTGGGCTGCTGGAATAGCTGTCGTTAAAAGCACGTAGTACAAAAAATATACTGTATGAAGTTAGACGACAGCAATTATACCAACATTTGCTTTGAATGAAAATCTTCAGAAGTGATTTCATAGACTTATGGCTGCCCTAATAACTATTATACCTATATAACTGTTATACACTATACCTTATGTAATAAACTTCCTCTGTTGAGTTGAAATTTAAGTTTTAAGGCAACTATGTGTTGCAACATTTCTGTTGAGTAATAACCCTAAAAAGGGATTTTTTTAGGCCTTTGCCTGCCATAATAACAGTTGTTAACAGAAAATAATAAAAAAAAACATTGTTAAAGTAAATTAAGTTTGATTATGAAAACGGTGTTGCATGGAAAATAAATATGCATAAATATAATATGCAAGTTAACAGAGTTAGCTATGTTTTGTGTTTTTTAGGCATGTTGGTTAAAAAAGTAATCTGGCCCATGATGCACTCTGGCATTTTCAGTGTGGCCCCCCAGTGAAAAATATTGCCCACCCCTGCACTAGGACAAACATATTTTAGGAAAATGAAGTCCCCATAGGGTTAGATGGCAGTTATGGTCCCACTAGGACAAAAATATTTCTGGCTTATGAGTTTGTCTTAGGGTAAAAAGTACAACTGCATATAGTTTTAGGCGTTTGGGCTAGGTTAAGTTGAGGCATAAAGGTTGGGTTATGGAGGTTAAGGTTAGGGTAAGTTTCCAGGTTCCCACAAGGATAGAAAAACAAATTTGTGTGTGTCTGTGTGTTTCCGTCCGTCCATAGGGTCATTTATTCCAGACGAAGGCGTAACAGGGTGATGAATTAATCCACTGTGCATGGAGGAGGAGGAGGATAGGGGAGAGGAGGTTAAATGAGGGGTGGGGAGTACATCATTCAGATACTCCTCATTGGCCTTTTCTCAATTGGGTTGTTTAAGTCCTGTGTCTTCTCTCGCCTCCTTTTGAAAAACCTCACATATATTCTAGAGGTGGCAGGGATTGTGAATCTTTGCAAAAATGTTCTTCTCCTGCCATCTCTGTTGGCTCGCATAGCAAATGATATGTACACTGGTGGATCCCAAAATCCTATATATTTAAATCAGATTTAAACGCATGCTGCAGCAATACGTATTCATCAGAGGCAGGGACTAATACATTTATGAACTGATTGATTAAAAACAATTTCAATTAGTTGTGCAATTCATTTTATTAATACAACCCTAAGTAGAAATGTTTTTAAAGGTGTGCATGCTTATGCCAGACAAAGGCAGATTTAATAGGCATGTGACAGAAAACCAACTCTGCCTAAGGATACATGTGAATATCCTCGATAAAAGTGGGATTGTCAGCGGGGATTTCCTGTTCTCTTGACTCTAGTGACTCGCTTGGGCTCCTTCAAAGCCAGCTGAGGTCGTCAGGTGAGTTAACATACACATGTTTTGGTCCACGTGACTTCCTAGTTGGAAGAGCTGTTTGGAAAGAGGCAGTATGACTCGCTGCAGATTCTCGTTAGGAGACCTTGGTGTGATTTTTCATCTGTCCAGATTGTTTGGGAGTTGCTGTGATGAGACGTGGCCATAGGTACAATTTGATAGGACGAAAATGGAGGAACGTAGTTTTCTAGGCCACTGTTCTATGTTTAAGTTGATTCAACGCCACTGTAAAACATCTCTGTAGGTTCAATCCAAGCCTAATCTAACACACTAGTAATCGCTTCTTGATCAGAAATCTGGTTCATTAAAACTGGGCTGAAAACCCACAATTGGGTATATCTCCAGGAACAGGATTGTAGTAAAAACCTACAGGAGGGTAGATTTCCAGGAACGGGGCTGGAGAGTTGGATAAAACATTGCAGGCTGATTGGCCACTCAATGTCTGGCAGAGCCAGCGGTGCGGAGTCTGAACTTAAAGGCTGCTTTTGGGAAGTTTTCTCCTGTTCTTTCTTATACTCTTCAACGGGGTCTTTTTAATATTACATAAAGCGTTGACAGAAATTGCCTGGCCATGGCCACCCTGATTATCTTTGCGATAGGCCTGTTATCTTCCCTCTGTGCTAACCCCATCAGGCGGTAATGGATTGATCAGCCACCTCCAGACTACCCAATAGGCCCTGGCAGCAGCCTCTGGTTTCGAGCTGCAAGTGTTGCTGCTTCACATGTGAGGTGTCAGCTAAGGTGAGCTGTACTTTGGGAACAGAACTTCCCATTGTTGTAGAGACTAGAAATAGTCTGCTCGACTAAGGCAGCATTCATAAACCGCCTGCCTTCCCCCTCAAGGTTGGGGACCTAGCATCATAAGGTCGGCATGTGATAACTTTATGACATTGTGGAATTGAACGAACGGAGGATATTCTTCCCTCCAAAACAAGGCGCACACACACCAAAGTGTTTACTTTGTAGCCAAACTGTTCTGTGTCAGACGCTCAAAGGAATGTGCTTTCTTCTGCCGCTGGACCACAGAAGTAGAATTAATAGAATGGTCTCAGATCCACGGTACCCAGTCAGACAGATCATAGCGATTCAACTGATCCTTTCCAATGGTTATATTTCTATGGCTCTGAGCTGTCAGAGACCTGGTGTGTATCCTAAATCAGCATGTCTCAAACTTCTTTGTGCCAGGGACTGACGAATTACAAGCTTGTTCCTCTAGGAACCGCTTGCATAAAAATATTGACCATTTCATTTTTAATAAAAAAAAATCTATTTTTATATTACAATTTATACTACTGTAGCAATGGAAGTGTTTTCACAAAAAAAGCTATTGAGTCACATTTGAAATAGAAAGCACTCTGTAGGTACTTGGTAATTTGGACCGATTCTATGAAGGAAGTGTCAATGTACTCAGTGTGACTTTTTCATCAAGGATTCTTCCACGGACCTGTGCCGCTCTGTGGACCTATTTCCAGCCCGGAAGCCCTGTGTTATAAGCCAATCACAACGTGCTGAAAGCAAGTTACTGTTGTTATATCATGCTGCTTAATTCAGGTATTTGATGGTGTGCATGAGTTTGAATTGACGTCCTATTCCCTAAACAGTGCGTATGGCCAGAGCTCAGGGGAATTGGGTGCCATTTGGGACCTGGTGCCGGTATACATCAATGTCAATGGTCGTTAGTTCCACTCTTCCCAGGGTGTGGGTTTGCTGAATACCAGGACACGGAGTCTCCCCGGTCTTCCCGTCCTCATTGTGAATGCGTTAATCTAAACCAAATTCCCTAATCCCAGACTTGAGTTAAAAGGGTTATTTTAATCTCTACTCGCCTGGGAGTGACTGATGGCTCCTTGCCCTAGCCTTGCAGGGACATTGTCACAGCCCTTCCACTAGCACCGGGTAACAGAGAAGCTAAGGAGAATGTAATTTCTCTCTGCACATTTGGTCTCAGGTTCTGGTGGCTCAACTTAGTAGCCAGAGCCACAGGCCATTTCCAATGAAATGTTACAATGAGTTGCAGAATGTTTGATCCGCCAGTTTTTGGGGTCCAAGCTCCGCCAAAACCACCGACAAGTGCGTTCTGTTTTAGGGGGATTGTTATATAGATGTTTTGACCGTTATGTAACATTGTCAGCATTTCGAAGAGCAATTTTTAAGCAACTGCACACATTCACCTCCATCGTTAGTTAGGCTATGTGGGAAAAAATGCATGTTTTTCATGATCAGTGAACATAATGACAGATGTTAGCCTACAGTTTAACTAGGCACGCTAAGTGGCGTTGGAAAAGGCTCGACTAGGAAGTGTATTTTCATTAACAATTTGTCCTGATAAAATGATCGGTCTGTCATCCACACAAGATGGTAACTATATCTGGATATAGCTATAAAACTCCTTCCCTTGTGCGCTTGTACATATCCCATATTGACTTGATCTGTCATTAGCAGCAGGTACATTGGTGAGAAGAGAGCATGTACATTACTTTACATTATGTTTATGATTAAATTAATTTTGTTGTCACTTTATTACAAGGTCCAACCAAAATATCATTTGGTTTTAGACTATTTGCCGCGTTAACCCTTTAAGTCCCAATCTGTTGGTGATGTATCAGTGAGAGTGACTCAGAAGTTCCCTATTAAATGATTGATGCAAATGAGTATGAAAGTGAAAGTGGCACTCATGGTATCATTTAGCCACAGTGGCCAAACTCTATGTATCTGAAGACCCTCTGGCCATTAAAAACCACTCTATAGCCATGCTGTTTTGTTTCCCCACTCCTCAGTTCCTATAGACCAACATGTAGAGTTACAGCTTAGTTCTTGGTAATTGCCAGGGTATTGCAGGTTGCAGTTTTATCACAATGCTTTAGGTGCCGATCTGCCGATTGCCATTGGAGACAGGTTTTTTGTGAGATGACATTCCAAATGTATTGCTTAACATGAATGCTGTGGAGGAACACGAGTCCCTGTGGAACATTGTTTTGATCCGTCATGGAAATGAACTGGCATGGCTGACTTGTATG
Organism: Esox masquinongy; assembly: GCA_016801175.1. Classification (NCBI taxonomy): domain Eukaryota; kingdom Metazoa; phylum Chordata; class Actinopteri; order Esociformes; family Esocidae; genus Esox; species Esox masquinongy. The sequence continues at coordinate 7,720 of JACXGI010016517.1, forward strand.
ATAATGCAATTAATGTTGGAAAATACTTTGTACAAAATAATCTCCAGTAGCTCTGTGGATATCTGTGCCTCACTGCTGGAAGAGAGATGTCAGTGTCATTTGACTAACCGGAGCAGGGCAAGTTGGCTAATTTTATCCACACCCTGTAAGTCTAATTATTAAATATTTTAACCTTCAACCTCAATTATGTAGTTTGGAGTGTGTTTCTTTCTTGGTTTGACACCAGGATTATCTGAAACTTTAACTTCTAAATTTGACAACGTGATTTTCTAAAGCCTCAGGTCTTTTCTGTATAATACATGGTTAGTGGGTGGTTAGTTAGGATATTCTTTTCAAACGCAATATTTAGTGTAGGGCTCGACTGATTATCAGCCTGGCTGATAATTGGATCCAATATTCATACTTTTTACAGTAATCGTAATGGTTTATTTGCCTGATACGACTGCCGATAAAATACTTAGTTTGAAATGCGCTTCTCTGGCAGCCGCGTCTCTCTGAAAGGTTTCTGCTTGTATTGCTCAATGTCCCACCCGCAGAATTATCTGATTGGTTATACATCACAAGTAAATAGCCAATCAAGACTGTATGTCATATTTGTGAGAGAGATATGGGAATGAGGAATGCAGAGAAATGCATGGCTGAGACGAGAGACTGTTTTCTCAGAGGTAAGAATACTGAAGTTGCAATAAACGTCACAATAGTCTAAACTGAAGTTGCAACAAACATTACAATCATTATTGTTTTTTTCAATGATGTGATAGCTATTGTAACTTCAACATGGTTATTTGTTTACCGTTAATTTAGTCAGCTGACTAGCAAACGTGACATAGCGTTAATTCTTGTACGTCACATATACCAAGGCTGGTCATAATCTGTAAGCATGACACAATAGCAGAAATACTCCGCCAGTAATAATGTTGTTTGGAATGACAGGTTCTCTGTTATCATGTTAATACATTATGTTTATAGAATTGGAACCAACTTACAATGACTTTCCAATGCTTTTGTGCTGTAATAAGTGAATAATTTGTGCTCTATTAATTTAGGCATATTTTCGATTTTTTTACCCTCTTTCTCCTGAAACCCCCTTTCTTTGCGGTTGGTTTCACCACTGTTACAGTAAAGTTTTACTTTTCATTAATTTTTACAGGAAAGAAACCTGACAAAGATTGTGAACAGTAAAATGTACCTGATTTGGGAAGCTATTTAGTTCATTATTTTTATCTATATCAAATTTCAATTCACAAGAAATGCTGCTAGGAGCTCCCTGCACTTTATTCTTCAAAAAATATTAAGTGTTCTGTATTTTATTAAACATTTTTAAATTCATGTAAAAAAAGGTTTTGTGTTGGTGTTTGTGCTACTTAAAATTTTGATACTAACATTTTCATTTTTACCAAAAATGTATATTTGTCATTGTTCTCCTTCTAATAATGGTTATCGGCATCGTCCCTGGAAAAAAAACATATCAGCCGACCCCTAGTTTAGTGTTCGACAAACATGGTGTCTGGCATTGCAGCCAAACATCTCCTCCTTTGACTCATCTGTCCAGAGCACATTGTCTTGGTAGTTTTGTTCTTTACTCAGGTGCTGTCTGGAAAACATCACTCATATTCTTTGAAATTGCTTGGAAATGGCTTTGGTAACCCTCCCAGACTCATGGGCACTAATCTGTCCTCTGAGGGCCTTGTATAGGTTTTCTGATTTTGACATGGTCTTCCCACACACCTGTGTGGTTAAAACCAAACCAGACCCAGTTTCTATTCTTTATGGAAGGACAGACCCTCATAGCTTACTCCCTTAGGAGTTTCTTGTCATTTTCAACTGCTTTGGTATATTTGATTCTAAATTCATGTGATGCAAAAGCAGGAGTGTACTAATGTTATCCATGCATGCAAATTACATTGCTGTTTATTTTAATTGCATTAACACTTTCAAAGGTAAATTTGTTGGTGTGATTTATTCAGTTGGGTTACTTTTATTAATGAATATGGTTGGAATCTAGCTATGATACCCAAACAAAAATGGCAACATTCCAGGGGTTGTACTTATTTTTTTCCCCCATGACTTTATACGTGTGCATGTCATGGTGGTGGAACTCTCTGACACCTCGTGCTCCCATGATGTCATAGCTCTTGTGGTAGCAGTTATCAGCGCCAGTACTGATGTCAGGCTAGAGGGTTTTACGCAAGCATGCACGCACAGGAAGACACACACACACACACACACACACACACACACACACACACAAACTAGTGATAGGGAGAGGAATACAGACCAAAAAATGATCTCACCTGGGTCGTTCCTACCATGCGGAGCCAAGTAAAATAGTAAACATGTAAATTCTTATTTAATTTAAAATAATGAGAATTTCAATTCCAAATGTTTTTAATGATTAGGGCAGATGTCCTCATCCTTGAAAACACAAAAATTATTGATGTAGAAATTGAACAATTTACATTTTTGTACACTTTTGTAGTTTCTTTTATAGTTTTAGATAAAACCTCTAATCAAATTATTTTCCCATGGTTTTTTTTTAATTACTTTTTATCATGAGTTATATATATCATATATTTGATGCTTTGTGTCCCTGAAATCACTTTACCCCCTGTTGGTAGTAGTTCCCATTTAATAAAAATACTCTTGCCACAATGACACTGCATTTTGGGAGGGTGGGAAAACAAGTCTAACTTACTTCAACTTGGTTCATCTATATCTTGGTTCATCTATAACTTGGTTCAACTTGGTTCATCTATATATCTTGGTTCAGCTTGGTTCATCTATATCTTGGCTCAGCTTAGTTCATCTATTTTTTTTTTATGTTAGTCTGTGTGTCTCACTCATACATTTCCACTATATTAGGATATATTAAATGTTATAGAGCAGTGTAATGTGGACGCCATCTCTGTGCTTTTGTGGAAGTGCCCGCCCCAGGAAATGTGTTGGAGAATCGGTACGTAGCCATGATTTACAACTAAGACCAGGTGGTTGTATCCAGTGACAAGGCACATGGCATTAAGCATAGTAATTTTAATCATAATATCTTGGCCTCATGTGGAGACACCCCTCTGCTCTGCCCCGTAAGTCGCGTGCTAGGAGGAGCTAGCTGTAGCTATTAGCATATTGCTAATACTAATCCGTTCCTCATAAGGGTAGGGCTGAGGGGCTGACGGTAATGTCCTAGCGTTAGCTAGCAGGCGGCTAAAGTTTTGGTTTCGAAGCTAGCGGGCGGGCGAACATTTTGGTTTAGAGCGAGACGTGAGTCTCTAATCCTCCGAAGTTTGTTTTGAATGTGGATGGGCTGGTCAGTTCCTGCCTAAATGCATAGCTGCTGCTTGTCCGTGTTTATGTGTGGTGGCTGCATCGGTAGTGATGCATCTTCATGGCCTGAGGAGGGGGAGGAATGGAGGAGGAAGAGGAGAAGGAGTGACTGGATGGAGGAGGAGGATGGCTCTCTGGTAAGACAAGGACAGGCGTGCTCATTCTACACCCGTCCTTCTTCCAGAAGGGTGTAGTTGTGCACCTCCCCTCGTGGATTTAACAGCTGTGTTAAAGCCAATGCTTATGGTCCACACCAATCCGGTGCTGTGAAATCTGGGACAAGTTTCTGAAGTGCGGCGGAGGGCTGGGATGCATGTTAGTGGTTTTCTGGGCCTTGCTGGTGGCTGTGGCCCTGCTAAGACTAGTACTTCATTCAGGCGCCTCGACCTTTGACATTTTCCTTCATAGATTTTGAAGTTTAAGTCACATAGCAGCTACTGTTCATCGATATAAGAAGAGTGAGAAAGGCGAGCTGGAGAAAAACAGGAAGATGGTTGGATTGCTAATGAGAGAGGAAAAGAGAGAAGAGTGGGATGGATAAAGGTTTTGCCATTACACTCTGACTTGCCCTTGTGGAAAAGAGTGGAGTATTGCATGGGAGAGAGCAACAGAGTGATCGATGGTAGGTAGGTGGTGGCGTGGAAGGTTGCTACTGCCTACTCTTTGGGAGAAGGATGTGGAGGGGAGGGAGAGAGAGGGGGACAGAGATTGTGGTAGATAACAGTTTAAAGGTAGGTAGAGGTTTGAGTGCAGGGTTGCCCTCTGAGCCCTTACCATCTCCATGAAAGGCTTAGGATTGGCTGGGTATTAGCAGGATTTCTGGGTAATCGGGATCAGGACAGAAATACCTTGAAGGTGAAAGCCAGCCATCCAGGTGGAGAGTGCTAGGACTACTACAGATCGGTTTACATCTGCCAAGCTGCTTCATGCACCTAGTTTATTGCTGCTCTTATTGTTGATTGTTTGACCTGCCGACCTCTGGTTGGCGGGCTGGTTCGCGGGCTGGTTCACCCCCCTCACACTGACCCCACTCCTACGAGCTCACAGAACCCATTAGGGAGCTTGGAGGGTCTCAAACCTTGGCTGTGCTCAGAGGAATGTCTGCACTGGTCTTAAGTTTGGCAAACTGTGCTGATACAACAGAGCTGATATTACTCTCCGCCGAGAATGACCGACAGAGCTGATATTACTCTCCGCCGAGAATGACCGACAGAGCTGATATTACTCTCCGCCGAGAATGACCGACAGAGCTGATATTACTCTCCGCCGAGAATGACCGACAGAGCTGATATTACTCTCCGCCGAGAATGACCGACAGAGCTGATATTACTCTCCTCCGAGCACGACAGACAGAGGCCGGCCGGTGTCCTGGAGAGTGGGTTGCATAACTGACTAGGTGGTTTGTCGGTCTGCTGGCTGCGTTGTCACGTACAACGCATCTCGGAGAGTGAAGCCGTGGCCTGTTCCATTCATGTCTGCCGGCCTGCGTCCCAAATCGTGCCCTGTTCCTTGAATACTGCCCTGCTTCCGGTCCGCAGGGGTGGTGCACCTCTGGTCAGAAGCCGCGCTTTACAGTGTTTCTATAACAGAGTGCCGTTTGGGGGCGGAGTGGGGAGCTGCCAGAGCTTGCTTGTGTCATCAGACTGCTAGGTTACAGAAGCAGGGGGTTTTCTTGATGTTTCGGTGATGTCGACATGACCTGTGTGGTTCAGTTGTTAGGGCCTGACGCTTACAGCACCAGGCTTGTGGGTTTACGTGAAAGGAAAGGAGGAAAACGCGCGCGCTGCTCTGGGTCTGCTAAACTACTTAAATGTCATGTAGATGGCTAGGTTCCTCTGAGATTTTATTATTAGTCGTCTGGTGTTGTGGACATACACATGTTCTGCAGCTGCTCTGATCCTAGCCATGGTTCACATTATGACTACAATGTTCCCTGTCTCAGAACCTTTGGTACAGACATGTGGACGGTTGAAGCTCTGAAGTGTTCTGCTTTTACTGTCCTCACCCATCCTCAGTCCCTGTGGACTCCACAGGGCAGAGTGCTCTATACCTCTCTTTTCTCTCGACCCCAGTCTCCCTCTCTCTTCTGTCTTGTCCTTCCCAGCCCAGCTCTTAACCTCTCCCGTTCCCTCTCTCTCTTTCCCAGCTTCTTTCACTCGCTCTCGTGCCAAATCTCTCTTTCTCAACCCTTTTTTGTTCTTTCTTTTCTCTCTTCTCTCTTACCCTTTCTGTTTCTCGTGCTCTCTCATGCCATGTCACATGACCCAACGACAGGAAATGCAGCAGAGCTACTCTCAGCGGGAGAATGACGCACAGTCCTTACACCGCGCGCGCACGCACGCACGCACGCACGCACGCACGCACACACACACACACACTTGCCTGCATTCACACATTCAGGCCTTGTCGCTACTACTGCCGATGGGAACACTGCTTGTACTGTCATCACAGAAGTACACACATCCACGAACACGCATGCGCGCGCACATCCAGGAACACGCATGCACGCGCACAGATCCACGCATCCACACACGCATCCGCTAAACACAGCACTAAACACTAGTTACTCTTGGAAGGATAAGAAAACATGGAAACAACTCCCGCTTTCACCCAACACATACAGCAGCAGAATAGAAACTGTCGCTGAAGACATCAGGGGTATAGATGGAGGAGTGTTACCAGGTCATTCCAGGAGTGGGGGGGTATTTAAACTGAAGACAATGGATAGGTGCTCTTAAACCTTGATGAGAAAATGAGGAAAGCTCAGTTAATAAAAAAAGTACTTAGGAGATCTGCAAGACTTGGCTGTGGGCCGCTCTATCTCGCAATGTTACATTCAGGGCTTTCCAGTGAATGGCTGCTGCATTCTGTTGATGTCACCGTGGTTGACTGGTCAACAGTTAAAAGATGGCTTGGAGAATTGGAGGTGCTGGACGAGTCACCATCCTGAACTGACAAGACGGCGGCCTGCTGGCCTAGTGGCTAGGGCTTGTGCCTGGAGCCCGAATGGTCCCTGGTTCTAATGTCCCAACCACAAAGGCTCTCGCGGAGTAAGATGGACCACCCTAATTGTTGTTCCTCCCCTCCGTAACACTGACCCCGTTCTGTTGCTGTAAAATATTAATTTGTTCTCGATCGACAACATCAGTAGCAATTGTCAAGTGAAAGGGAATGCTGGTTACAGACCAGCAGCGTGTTGGGCAGAGGGAAAAGGGTCAAGTGAATCAGCCCGTTTTGACACTGCTCTTTTGGACGACAGGGTGTGTGTGAGTAGCACATCAACTGTAGAATGGTTGAGATGGAAAACAAGGGAGGGCATTCTCCTCAGTCTGTTTTAAGATGAGAGATAGCGTGGTAGACAGCATGAGGGTCAGGGTGTTCCTCTGGCTGCCAGCACCTTCCTGGAAACGGTCACAGCATTTGTGTGTGTGTGTGTGTGTGTGTGTGTGTGTGTGTGTGGTCTCCTAACAGGTCTGTATCGTACTGAGCGTGCGTGTCTTCTGTATCTATCTAGCTGTTATGTCACATTCTCTCCAGTCTGTTTGACACTCTGACACACACACACATCCAGGGTGGCCTAGTTTCTCTGAGTGCTGTAGTGACTCACCTAACAGTCTTCTGCTCTGCTGCACGGCTGATTGGGAACTTGGTCACTGTGGATTACACATCAGGATGGGACAGGAGCACACAGTGTTACTCTGTACAACCCAGGACTGTTATTTGCTATGTGGTGTATCCCTGTGTGATCAGGTGTATCCCTGTGTGATTGGGTTGGACATTGGTGGAAAGTCACGGGGAAACATCAGTTTCATTCACGCAAAAAATAATTGCCATATTGTTTTCAGTCAAGGGTGTGTGTGTGTGTGTGGGGTTGTTTATTAGTGTTTTAATGCCATAAGTCATTTTTCATGCATCATTCATGCTTTAAATCTTGAATTAGTGCTTGTAATATCTTTTGTAGGCTGCTATCCTATTGGTCTCGCGAGGTGGAAGTAAATTGGCAATGTTAGCAAATTGTTAAGGGCTAGTTAAGAGCACTAGTTGAATACAAGTTCATGGCTAGTTGACAGGACTGGTTGGGTGTTGGTTTTGGCTGGTCGTCGGCTGGCTGGTGGTGTCCTGCCTGACCATATTGATTCCTGTGGGGAGCTTCAGAGGGCTTGGCACTAGACACAAAGCCACACATCATATCAATGGAGATTATTCTGTTTGAGGGAAACCACACAGCAGCATCCATTGACTGCTTCAGTCGATGTCTGACTGCCTTAAACACCCACACGTGTGTGTGTCCGTCCAAGTTTTACAGTAATTGTGAGGACCAAAAATCCCCTCAAGGAAAGTAAAAGTAGGTCAATTTGACCATGCGGGGACATTTTGCATGTCCCTATGAGGAAAAAGGCTATTTTCAGCCTTGTAGTTAGGTTTATGGTAAAAGTTACAATTGTGTTTACTGTTAGAATAGGGGTTTGTGGTTAACCTCCATGTTTAGATAAAGGGAAATGATATTTGAATAAATATATTTAGAGGAAATACTGCCTGCTCATTAAGTGAAACTATAAAAGAAATGCCCGGTGGACTAGCAAGGGGAACACAAACTGCTCTCAAACAGAAATCCGGGCTCTTGTTTCCAGACCATGTCATCAATACTGTATGTAAGCTAGCTACAGCTAATGACTTGACCACGCCTGCAGCGTAACTGTATTTCGGGATACCAGAAGTAACTTTATATAAAATCAAACACTGAGTTTGCGTT
>JACXGI010016519.1:0-15759 GCA_016801175.1 Esox masquinongy
AAACAGTGCTAGGCGATCTTTGGCTAAATTGGCGATGAATAGTCGTTGGGGTAAGATGGGTGAGCGGACAAACCTTATGAACACAATGTTAATTACAGATCTGGAGGTGTTTAGCCACTACGTTTTATCCAGTGAAATAGAAGTTAGTCATTTCTCTTCCATCTCAGACACGGTTGCGATGGTACAGTGGTGTTACACAAAACAGACACCAATCAAACCACGTAACGGTAATATTTTTATTGCTGCTTTCACAACAGCTTATGCTAGATTCGAGTTGTACTCACTCTTGGAGACGTTGGATAGACGTGTGCTTTACACAGACACTGATTCAGTGATCTTTCTCCCATGCCACAGGGATTGGGTGCCCCCTCTTGGGTGACTTGACCGATGAGTTACCAGATGGTGACAGCATCGCATAATTTGTTAGTGGTGGCCCAAAGACATACGGTTCCAAAACCGTTAAAGGTCTGACCTGTCTCAAAGCAAAAGGCATTACACTCAACAGCTACAACTCGGGTATTGTACATTTGGAGACGCTAACAAGACTGGTTGATAACTAAGTACGAGGCGAAGGTGGTGATTATGATCATGTCCTTGCTCATGCAGACAGCATTGCTAGAGATAAAAGAGGGTTCACATTGAAAAACAGAGTAGTTTCCAAGCGATTCAGAGTTGTATACAACAAGCATGTACTGCTCCCCGATTACAGCACAAGGCCTTACCGGTACTAAATCACATTCTATGATGGATAGGGACCATAGCGGGTTTGACCCACGACTACAACAGCCATTCAGATGTGTCATTAGCAGACCCAGTAACTTGGGTAAAACGTATTTTGTGAAGATGTTGCTGGATAATGCTGATGTTGTTTTCTCCAAAGAAATTCAGAATATAGTCTGGGTTTATTCGTGTTGGCAACCACTGTATGATGAAAGTTGAGAGAAATCACTTTTATAGAAGATTTACAAACATCGTTGTGTGATGACAATCTGTTACCGATTCAGAAAAACAACCTTTTAATTATTGATGATTTAATGAAAAGTGCATCAGAGAGTTTGGAGATGGAGAGAATTCTTACACAATATTCACACCACCGTAACCTGAGTGCCATCTACCTTGTCCAAAACACATTTGTTAAAGGCAAATCTAGTAGAACTATTAACATGAACACAAATGATCTCACCTTGTTTAAACAACAATCAGCAGATTAGTATTTTAGGAAGACAAATATATCCCAGCCTTTCTTGGTTCTTCATGGAGAGTTTTAAAGATGCAACACACCCACCCGTTGGTTATTTACTTATAGATTTTAAGGCTACAACACTAGGGGCCTCATTTATCGTGCGTAGAAATTGTTCTTACGTGGAGGTTTGGAATATTCCCACGAACAGTTTAAGGTGCGATTTAGCAAACATTCGTACGAGCGGTGTACACACACTTCTAGGAGATTTTCCTTGATAAATCTCACCTGTTCTTAGTCTATAAGCTCGTGCACAACCACAAGTATTTGCATACGAAACGCCCCATGTTATCTAAATTAGTTGAATCACCACCAATAAAAAGGGAGCTAACAAGTTAAACTAGGAATTGGTAATGAAAATGGAGCAAGAAAAGAAAGGAAAGAAAAATAATTTTTCCCAAAATGAAATTGAGGTCTTGGTGTCGGAGGTTGAGTGCAACCAAAAAGTTTTATTCGGAACACTTAGCGGTGCCTTGACCACCAAAAAAAAAGAATATTGTTTGGGAGAAGGTTGAGATTGCTGTTAATGCAGCATCTTCTCAGAGGCGCTCGTTGGCAGAAATAAAAAAAAAGTGGTTTGATTTAAAATCAAGTGTGAAATAGGCCGTAGCTGTACACAGGCGGGACATTGCTGCAACTGGAGGTGGACAAGGTGAGACAAGCGTTTCTCCCATACAATTAAGAATTGCAGCAATTTTCGGAGAAACATCGCTATCTGGAATTGTGTCAGGAGGAGACAATGACCTAGTCACAGGTCCTACCGTGTCTAATTTACCGTCTACTCGTGGTCAGGTTTAAGGTAAGTAGATTAATAATTTGATTTTCAACAGTGTCGTCAATCTTGTAGTCACCACTTTATTTGACATATCAGGAAATTACAATCTGCTCTGAGGCAGTAATCGAATCATTCAATAAAAGTTGCTGTGAGTGGAGACAGTGCCGGAGTCATCCTGGGAGGGGCAAGTCTTCCCCCCGCTGCGACCCACAGTGAGGCACCGCGCTCCCGCACCACATCAAGCCGTGAGCCAAGGATCCTGACAGAATCAGTCCTACGGAAACAAGACGAAATTATCAACTCCATCCAAGAAATAAACGAGAAATTAACTGGCATCTGCACTGCACTCAATAACATCAATCAATCCCTACAGCAGTCAAATGTTCAATAAATAAGCTAAAGGCATGTGGGCTGTTCTTTTTTTTGGGGGGGGGGTACTTACTCGAAAGCATTGAATAATCTCCATCCTCCTTTGAACTGCAAAGGTATTTGGAGGTTGGAGAGGTGGTGCGTCTGGCATCGGTTCATCAGGTTGGTCTTCCTGAACAAGTGGAATGCCATGCTTGATGGCCATGTTATGGAGCACGCAACAGGCCATGACTATGTTGCAAGCCTTTTCTGGTGTATACTGCAAAGCACCCCCAGCAGATGACAGACAGAGCCACCGACCTTTCAGAGTTCCAATTGTGCGCTCCACAATCGACCTTGTGCGACTGTGTGCAGCATTATAGGCTCTCTCCTGTGCCATCACAGGATTGGTCAAAGGAGTCATCAGCCATGGTTTCAATGGATAACCTCTGTCTCCTACAGGAAGAGTCATATAGGTAAATAGAATCCACTAATGGCAAATACTTGATGCCTGGGCAATACATACCAATAAACCAGCCATCCTGAACAGCTCCCTCCTGTAAGCGAAGGCCAACGTTCTGCAGAATGAATGAGTCGTGCGTTCCCCCCGGCCATCTCGCCACCACATTCAACAGCATCTTTTGCGCATCCGATATGATTTGCACGTTAATTGAGTGGAAGCCTTTTCTGTTGACGGTAGTGAATTCATTCAGGGATGGTGCTTTAATTGCAACGTGGGTGCAGTCCACCGCTCCAATTGTATTTGGGAAGCCGTCAACCGCAAAGAAGCCTGGTTTGACTTCTACCTGTTGTGCGACTGTGTATGGGAAATTGATGTACTGATGGGATTTACTGATGATGGCATGTAAAAAAGCAGGCATCGTTTGGCTGATGGAGGGTTGTGTGATGCCAGACCGATCAACAAGCTCACACTGAAAAGTGCCCGTCGCCAAGATACCCAAGGTGAATAGCACTTGAATATGCACTGGAATGGCATTCGTTCTGCTTGTTTGTCTTTGTAAAGTTGGTCTTAGATCCTCGCATAATTCCACTGTTACGAACCCTGTGGCTCTAGCAGTCTAGGGTGGATGGGACAGAGACCCGTAACATAAAACTCATGCAAAGTGGTGTAGTGTACAGGAACAGTGAGAACAAACGACACAGACAACTAAATCTACCGTCAAACATAAAACGTTTATTGTAAACACACGGTAAAGGGGTTTGGGAAAAGGGGCTGAGCTGGACCCAAGATATGAAATAATATGGTCAAACACCCCTAAACTGAACTTGCCTGCCTCAAGAACCGCTTAGCTAACTACTAACCAATACAAAAATAACAAGGGTGGTCCGCTCAGTTCTAACTAGTGTTTTCAGACAAAGGTTACCTAAGGGTTGTGTATGCCCAAGGGCGACTTGCTAAAAAAAACCTTTTCCCAGGGACACAGGGACAAAGAAAAACACACACAGGTTGAACAAAGACTAAACAGCACACAGCAAACAACAGCAAACAAAACACCACAGCAACACATACTCACATGAAACAGGACAAAGTGAGATGTATGTGCTAAACTAAGTGATGTATGAATGAACGAAGTGTCTGTCTATCAAAAAGGGTATGTATCTCAAGAATGTGTCCATGCGGGGTAAAGGAAAAGAGTCTCTTTGGGAGGACCAACTGACTGTGTTTTTAAACCAGGGATGTGTGATGTGATTGGGTAAAGGAACAGGTGGTGCAATTAGGATGGGTGTCCACTGATTGGTCCACCTCAGCAGTCACGCGATGCACTGACTGCCAGGTGGGAAACACCAACGAGCACAATCAGGAACATAAGGGACACCTGTGGAAATGTCAGGAGGGGAAAAAACACAAACGCGCATACAGGGTGCCTGCATGTGTAACGTCCACTAAAATGGGTTTAGGGAAACGACATCTGCTAATGAGCCACTCACTACTTTCTGCGAAAAAGTCATACCTGTCTCTAAAATTGCGCTCTCGACGAAATACAGAGGGTGCTAAATCTTCCAACACAGCTAGATCTGCCATCTTCTATTAGATATTCCGTGTTAATTGACCGTCTTTCATAGTGGTCCACGAGCATATTATTGTTGTATCATACATTAAACTACATTACATTAATTCGCCAATATTAACAACTCCCCTTATGGTGTTCAATTATATAATTACAATATTTAATGAATTCAATATTTCATGAAAATCCTTGCGAAATGCTTTCATTATTGATTTCACTCTTATAGGCCTACATAGAGTTCCTGTGTTCACGATGCAATTGCCTTGTCTCACCACTTGGAATTGTTTGTACTCAGCTACGCATGTTATTGACCATTCTTAGATTCATGCACACTTCCAAAAAATCTCATGTCATGATAAATCGCAACTTTTGCGTGGATTCATTCGTACACATGGTTTACGCACATATTAACGATTGATAAATGAGGCCCCAGAAGACTACCGTCTAAGAACAGCATTGTTTTCCGGGGATTGGCCTGTTGTGTACATTCCTAAGAAAGTTTGACCATGTCTAAACGCATTCGTAGAAATCTATAGCTTCTGAAGATGCTGTTTAAGGCAACGAAAAGTTATTTTAGAAACCGCTTCCACAGACCTCATTCTATCACTCTGTGAAATTGCTCTTAATCTAAGGCGTGGTAATATACCTTTGACAGAATCGCAGCTGTGTAAAGCAAAGAGAGAAAAATCCTGGGGTTTTTCTGGGGGTTTTCTACTACCGCTACTAAGCGTAGCAGGTCCATTCCTAACCAGTCTAATTGCATCGAGACATGGTCAAAACACCATGGATCATGCTCAGAAAATATTTCCGGTGCCGCAACATCAGTTAGAAAAACTGTGAGAATCCAAAACAACTACCACCGATGTAAGACAATCTGTTGAAAATGATTTGGACTCATCAATATGCAATATACTGATGAAGACTAATATGGATTCACATGAAAAAGCTAAAAGATATTCTGCCATTTTACAAAGATTCTTGACTGTTTTTAAACAGGGTGATCTTGACACAAATACATTGACTTTAAGTCTACCCCGGGTCTGAGACTGGGGCTGATATAGTAAACATGACTGAGACTAATCAAACTGCTGATCGAATTGTTAACCTTGCTGATGAAATTTTGGACAATGTGCCTGTGAGGAGTAAGAAGAATGTTGAATATATTCTAAATAGAATGCTCAAGTCCAAAGATTTGACTTCATGGACTTCAAATGGTGAATTCATTTTCAAAGGAGGAATAATCAAGGGTTCGCACCTGTTGGATCTACTTAAAAGTGTGATTTTAAGTAGATCCAACTAGAAGGCCTTTAGGGTGGGGGGAGTTTTTAGAGGCCATGGCATATCTCAACATGCCTTTTGCAACTATTCCAAATGTAAGGCGTAAAATCAATTTGTATAAATGAACGCCTGGTGACACACTGGATTATTTAGCCACACCCCTGGCACATACTTCCAGTACAACTTGTCAGGGATATTTCTTGAACTGATGTATACTTAGTCCCATACATGTATGAATTAGTTACTAGTTAAAAGTACTGAGTCCCCATGTTTAGATAAGAAAAGGAATATGGGAGAGGGGGATCTGGTATTTGTTTATGGTCATCATTGAATGGTTTCAGTAGATCATTGGGTTCTCCATCAATCTGTATAAACCATCAGTGTATCTGTCCTTTGTCCAGATGCCGTGTGTCCCTTCAGAGTTGAAAAGGTTACCCACATGTCCTTGGTTTAATGTGGGGAGGACAGCCTGCCCCTTGGTTAAAACCTAGGGATTGACAGAAAAAAGGGAATGTGTATTATTGACATAAGACAGCTGTGCAGCATCTTACCACACCCCTTTTAACTGTAATAAATACTGACTGTTCATGTATTTTCTTCAGAGATTCCTCACAGGTTTATTCTGTAAGCTTATAAACACATCTCTCTATTTGCAAAAAAACTGCTAATTATGCCAAGAGAATTTTGTCTCTGTACTTATTTCCATTAAGAGTTCCTATTGATGGAATTACCATCACACACTCCCCCCGCAACTGGTTATCAACCAACCAAAACTTTCTTTGTATCCCCTACCACAGACCCCACAAAATGGCTTCCATTTTAATGTGTTTTTATTTTATGTTAGTTTTTGAACCATTTGTGATTCATTGTCAAAGTGTATGTTTTTGCCTTGACTATTTGTTGTATGAATAATACTATGTAGACATTGATGTTGTTTTACAATTGCCTTTATTTTTGAATAATAAAACAGGCATAAGATATACTTTAAACTATCTTTCTTTAACAACTATGACACAAATTAAATGATTCATAAGATTGAGCATGCTGTATACAATTAAACCTTTGTCTATCACGCTTACTCTGATACATCTTAGATACAAACTTGGAGACTAACATTTAATTTTTTTGTAAATAATCAGCATAAAACGACATAGCATCTTTGTAACTCAGACCTCTTGTCATTTGATAGAGAAAGAACACAAATGTCCACAAGTGGTCGAATCACATCCTGGACTTGTTTTGAGCTGTATTCCACACTCTCACAGGTTTGCAGAAAAGCCTTGATTGACTTGGGAAAATACATCAAATCTGGGGAGTTTCCAAAACTGTCATAAAACCTTCCGACGCCGTCGTCTGTGATGTATATAGCAAGCCAATGTTCTCCGGGGTGATTAGATGGGTGCGTATTAAAAATCATCATTGATGCTACATCTTGGACAGGTCCACCGGGTAGGTCGCATGCCATCACACTGTAGAAATGAGTCCTAGATGAAAATTGGTTCACCACGCCAGGTGACTCTGCGGTATTCATTTCTCATCTGTTTGGGTAATGTTTCCTAATAGTAGTCAACCATGACTTGCCTCCGATTGGACACTTCGATAACGGAGTAAAAAATTTAATAAACAACCAAGTTAATCGTGTGGGCTAGTGCTTGACTGAACCTCATCTCAAGTCGGACATTCCCAGACTTAATCAGGGATAGGTGCTGACCACATTCCTCATCCGGTGCACAGTTGAATGCATAAAGAGCATAGCCGTGTAAGAAGTCAGACCAGTCAATATCCATGGCTTGGTCCTTTAGGTGTTTTCCTGAAGCTAGGGCCAATTGGTAAAATTCATGCACTGCTGATCCTGATGTGTTATCTGGTTGGAATGGTTTGCTAGGAAATTGTTGACCGTCCACATACATAGCCATGAACTCCAAATTATAATATTTGAAATTAAATGGATTTTTTGTATAACTTCCTGTAAAACTGTCATTGTCCACCAATCCAACGACAATACATTTTCGCAGGGGGTCCTAAAAATAGGTTTTCCTGGTTACAGAAACGACTCCCCGCAGGTAAACTAAAAGTCTTCATACACACCCTTTCAATCGGGTACTTGAAAGTAACGCTTGAGCATGTCCAATTTTTACGGCTGGTGATATAGTCCCTTTCTTGACAAAGAGTGATGCTGAAACTATGTGCAGATGATAACGCACATCCCCTACCCCCATAAGACAGAACTCATCTTTACATCGTACCATCCTAACCTTTATGTCCACGCCATGTAACATGAGTTTCTCTTGAAAGAAGATATCGCTATGAACAGGGCCAATCATTTCCAATGTTGTACTATCAGCTGAATAGGCAACCCTTTTCAGTAGTCCTTTGTTATCTCCTGCAGGGTCCGTAACATCCATGTGGACTGCGGTGTCCTTGAAAAGCAAACCGGCTGAAAATTGTCTTTAAACTATCACTTCCATGATTCAGAATGCTCTCTATAACAGCTCTGTAGGGGTATGTGTAGCTACTCTGACTAATTAAACGATCACCCAAGGAGACGTCCACTTGTCAAATAGGGTGGCTATCGGGTAGTTGATAACCCCAACACGTGCTCCGGCATCAATATTTGACCCACCCGGTTTAGTGACTTTTACACGTAGGTACAACAAAGTATTTTTCAGATCAATATAATCTTCACCATTTCCAGCAATAAAGAACTCTAGAGGGGCTGCGTCTGATATTGCTGATAGGGTTGGTATTTCAACGTATGTATTTTTCTCAATAGATGTCTGTGTGAAGGAGACTGTGAATAAATCCAACTCGGTTTTCATACATTCACCAGACATACGGTGTAGGAGTGCCAACTTTAAAAAAAATGTTTTTAATCAGCCTTGCGCAGTTCCCTTTGAGTGTCCTCCGAGTGTTCTGTTTTCTTTTAACATCGGCTCTGGTTTTTGTCACAATCTTGCGTTTTTTTACTCTTTGGCAGGCTCCTCCTACCAGGCGGTCTCTTTCTAACACCTTGAGTCATAACCATCAATCCAGATCCATCCTGCTGTTTTGTTTGGTGAGCTATGACGTTGCTGACGACCTCCCCTAATCTTCTGATCAGATTTTACTTCAATACAGATCTCCTCAAACTGATTCTTGCTAAGAGGTACGTAGTGTGGCTTGTCGTACGTCACTGTGACAAATTTGTTTTTTCCCCCTGTAAAATGTACAGTTCTCAACAGCGGGACATGACTGTCACCAACTCTTTGATAATCAATTATATCTGTGTAGATGTATAGGGTGTTAAACTCTGCCAGAATATCTGTGGGGAATGGGGCGTACCATGGGGCGTATCACCAGTCGCCTGGTTTAAGCCTAATATCTGTTCCAAATTTGCACTAAATTTTAAACTAAAATGGGGCTCGCCATTTAGAAACATTCTATTTTTAAATTCATCACAACCCACCCATACACCATGTGGTTTTATATAAATGTTGATCTCTGCCACTAGTTTTCCCATGCCATTGTAATAACTGGTGTTGAGTTCATATTTCCAAGTTTCGAGTCATGTAGTTCAAATGCGTTTTCATCCCATGTAAAAGTCTTCCATTGTATTGGAATTCTATCAAAGACACTTCCCAATCACCTTTCAAATCTATACCTTTGGCAAATTTTGTGGTATAGCTCGAACTTGAATTGTTTGGATAGACATGTCTCGACGAGTTACTGGGCAGCATTATATAGAAACCGCCGTCACCCATGCAAATGCCAGTCAGTACTGTTCAATCACTTATTAAGAAATGGAAAATTTGTGGATCTCTTGATACCAAGCCAAAGTCAGGTAGACCAAGAAAGATTTCAGCCAAAACTGCCAGAAGAATTGTTGGTGATACAAAGAAAAACACACAGGTAACCTCAGGAGAAATATAGGCTGCTCTGGAAAAAGATGGTGCGGTTGTTTCAAGGAGCACAATACGACGATACTTGAACAAAAATGAGCTGCATGGTTGAGTTGCCAGAAAGGAACATTTACTCTGCCAATGCCACAAAAAAGCCTGGTTACAATATGCCCGACAACACCTTGACATGCCTCACAGTTCCTGGCACACTGTAATTTGGAGTGACGAGAACAAAATAGAGCTTTATGGTCACAACCATAAGCACTATGTTTGGAGAGGGGTCAACAAGGTCTATAGTGAACAGAATACGATCCCCACTGTGAAGCATAGTGGTGGCTCACTGATGTTTTATGGGTGTGTGAGCTCTAAAGGCATGGGGAATCTTGTGAGAATTGATGGCAAGATGAATGCAGCATGTTATCAGAAAATACTGGCAGATGATTTGCATTCTTCTGCACAAAAGCTGCACATGGGACACTCTTGGACTTTCCAGCACGACAATTACCCTAAGCACAAGGCCAAGTTGACCCTCCAGTGGTTACAGCAGAAAAAGGTGAAGGATCTGGAGTGGCCATCACAGTCTCCTGACCTTAATATCATCGAGCCACTCTGGGGAGATCTCAAACGTACTGTTCATGCAAGATGACCAAAGAATTTGCATGACCTGGAGGCATTTTGCCAAGACAAATGGGCAGCTATACCACCTGCAAGAATTTGTGGCCTTGTAGACAACTATTACAAAAGACTGCACGCTGTTACTGATGCTGAAGGGGGCAATACACAGTATTAAGAACTAAGGGTATGCATTAAGAACTAAGGGTACTTTTGAACAGGGGTCAGTTCATTTTTTTCTTTGTTGCCATGTTTTGTTTTATGATTGTGCCATTCTATTATGACCTACAGTTGAATGTGAATCCCATAAGAAATAATGCCTGCTAATTCAGGTTTTCTTTACAAATGGTACATATATTACCAATTCACCAAGGGTATGCAAACTTTTGAGCGCAACTGTATATCTGTAACGGTTTTGAGAATGCTAATAAAACATCTCTGCATGTTTTCCAGATCATTCATTTCGCAAGGGCTTTTGCAGGACTTTGCAGTAATCTTAATATGATTTTCAAAGGATTTTTAAATAATATGAATATCAAAACGAGCAATGTCAAAGTTAATCTTGTAAACAGTAATGCAGGAGCCGAATAGTGTTTTTACTGATTTGTTTTTGCTTCACATAAAGAAAAACGATCTCTGGAGTTTAAGGTGCATTCCCTCCCTCACTCAAACCCTAACCCCTCAGAAATATCCTCCTCACATTTGGAAGATCAGGAAGCCACTGAAGGTGTTGAGGTTTTTGTGAGCATTACTGGTCACCTGGTAACCAGATGGTAGGTCTCCCTTGACCAGCTGCAAGGTGATCCCACTGGACGCAAAGTCCTCGTTGTCTCCTTTGTCCTGGTATTCATAAACCAGCGCTACCTCTTCATGGTTCTTGTAAAGAGCCACCCCGATGTTGGCTTCTCTAACCAAAAGACAGACAGATAAGAACAATCAGCTGGAGAGAAATTATCTTCATCATTATCTTCATCTGAACTTCCAAGCTTCTGTGTAGTTACTTTTTATAGGCGATGGGGTGGACCAAAATTTGCGATCAGGCCAAATGTGACTAAATGGATATATACAGTATATGACATGTTAATTTTTGACTTATGTCAATAACATCACTGACTTATACACAGTTAAATAATGTGTCAGAACAAATATACATAACACATACAATATGACAAGAGAGATTAATAATTTATATCAGAAAATTCTTTGGAAAATCACCAACTGGGAACCACAGACTTTGTAACGGGACTGTTCCGGTCCATGTTTTCTGTGTGTTCTTGGTTTGTCATGTCCTTGTTTGGTCCTTCCTGTTCTCAGTTCAGTTAATTGGTTTATTCCTTTCACCTGTGTTTAGCCCTCACCTGTTTCTATTCACCTTGTTAGTCCGTTTACTTAGTTTTTTTTCTCCCTGTACTTGTCGGTCATTGTTGTTATTGTTGCGTTCTCCCGTCCTGTGTTTCAGTGTATAGCCTTTTGTTTCTGTAGTGCACGGCACTCGTTTTTTGTTTTCCTTTTGTCTTTATTAAAGCTCCTTCCTTGACACTGCATTTGCCTCCGATCCTCCGTGAAACGTGACAGACTTATTTGTAAGTAGAGGGTTACATCTTCAGTCGGTGATATTCAGTCCTGTTGTTGGTCCACCACATTACACCAGATGGTAAAACTAGGGTCCACCCTATGTTCCAACATCTCAACCTTATAACGGATGGGAGCATAGGGCTGAGGGAAAATATAACTGAGCAAGTCTTCCAAAACACCTGCTTCAGTAGTTGACACATCTGACTCCAGTTCTCTGTCCCATTTATCCCTGCATTCTCCCAAAAGTGTGCCCAAAGCATGTCACAGATTAAAAATGAAATCATTGATAAGAAATATGGTGAAAACTCCCATTAGCCTACATAAATGTACATGTATGGGAAGTATTGAACGGCTCTTGTCTTACATTTTGTTACCTCACTTCTCAGTGGGAGTCAGGCATTACAGTCCAGTGGTTCCTCAAGGCATAAAGCATCTCTCTTAAGTTTTCACCCACCTTGGACTTTCCCACATTTTATTGTGTTACAACAGGAACACAGAATGAATTTCCGCAACTGATCAACTCAAAAAATTCCATGTCAGAGTTTATTGAGGTTTTCCCATAAAATATATCTGAAATGTATTTGTATTCTTACACTTTAACACACCTAAACTACATATGATCATTATGCTTTGAATGTATGATCAAGGTACAAGGAACTGCATTGCATTTTTTTTCAGATTTTTGTTACTATTTTTGTTACTTTGTTACTATTCACACAAGTATCTGTTAAAATTTCACCACTCTTTGTACAAGAAACACAACAGACCATTAAAAAAGCATTTTTTTTCACAACTCTAAGTACATGCGACATTGACCGAGTGTAAAAACATATGGAAAGACCTGTTTCACATTAAAATACATTATGTTTATACAAAGTACATGCATCACTTTTGATAAGATTTTCTTCTCCATTGTTAAAATATCTTTTACTATCTTTATGCTCATTCTTCCCAATTGATCATCCCTCAACCATTTGGTGAAGATACTGTATGTATTTTACATTGTTTTGCCAACTACGTTCAGACTGAAAAGTACAGAATCGATTTGTATGTAACCTCTGTGGGATTCAAACCCACAACATTGGTGTTGGAAGTGTGAGCCACAAAAGACCACTGCATTGCCTATGTACAATACAAGACTGTCATAAACAGGTCATGATTGCCATCCATAAAAGTAATCACAACTGGTAACTATATAACCAAATAAACCATGTCTTTCAAAATTGAGCATGATAGACAGCAAGCCAGAGGAATAATTCAGACAGCCTCTGGACAAGGTGAAAATTACAAACTGAACTGCTTTGAACCCTCACAAGCACATTTTTGTTGATAAAGTAGGCTTCAACTGGGCCAAAACTCGACAGTGTTGGCAAAATATCATTGGCTAATGAGCAACTGTCCATGTGCCTGGACAATGTGGGGGCAATATATTCCTATGTGCAGCCATATCTGAAGATGGGGTGGTAGAACATAAGCCACTTCTTGGGTCTTAAAATGTTGTGACTGCACACCTCATTGAGTTCCTCAATGCAAGTGTGCGTGATAATGTTAGGTTCCACCATTCAGAGGTGATTCAGGACTGGTTTTGGGCCAATCCCTGATTTGTGACCCTAGATCTGGCCCTATAATGTCCTTTTCATTATGGAGATGAAAGATCTATGCCATCCCCATGAGCATGTCACTCTCTTATAGCTCATGGATAAGCCGTGTCATGACATCACTGGTTACCAATGTCATGTTTGTGTTTGTAGTGCCAAAATATTTTTTGCGCAGTGCATGGCAAAATGAAGATATTTGTTGTGAAATGGACAAGATATCATGGCCAAATGCCAAAGACAGAATTGATGCAAATTAGTGTAGTGTGTGCTAAAAATTGACATTTCTTTTATTTCTTCCTGATAGTATTTGTTCCAAATGACAATAGACAAAAAAAACATGTAGCAGTAAAAGTTTTGCATCAATGATTGTGTAAGATCACACTTTTGAATATGGGATAGAAATTATGGAAATTATTTTCTGTCAATTGTGATGGATAATGTAAAGTTAGTTTTGCCTAATGTGAAAATAGTAAAATAAATTGTAACAGATTACCTTTAGCACTTCAAAGAATCACTTTGAAACACGTGTCTTAAATTGTTTGGTCTTGGACTAATTGATTTTGATTGAAAGAATTGCACTATGTTATGTTTTGATTGCTTAACAAATGTACTTGTTTTATTTCACCAAAAACCTAGTGGTTGAATCACTGATCTTGTGGTGAACAGTACCAAAGCGACTGACAAAAACTGTAATTACAGATTTTTTTACTTGGTTTAATGCAATTTTCACAAGCATGGTACATTTTTAAAACTCTTAATACTAATCTCACAACAGATCATTTAAAATGCACTTTTTTCAAACATTTCAGCATATTTTCAATTATGTCAGTACAAAACACAAAATCACAAAGTATTCCTTTCACTACAAATAATAAGTGTTTCCTCTATATAAACGTTTCATTCACTGTAACTGTCTTTCATAATACTATTACTATCAAACTTTTCATTTGCATCTCTTCTCGTTCAGTTTAATACATGTGTCTTTCATTTAATCCAACTGAACTCAATGGTTAATCAGTTAATCATTTGGTATGTCTACAGATTTTCAACTGGTCTGATCATTGTGTGTTACTAATTTCTTTCACCAGCTGATCACAATTGAATACCATATAAGTAAAACAGTGTGTGAGCATTTGCAATGGGCAAACATGGAACAGGATAGAGTGGAAGAGAGAGGAAACCTGCAGAGGGATCAAAGAGGTAGACGTGGACCCCGCCAAAGAGATGGGCATGGGCCTAGTCAAAGTGGTGGGCATGGGCCTAGTCAAAGAGGTGGGCATGGGCCTAGTCAAAGAGGTGGGCATGGGCCTAGTCAAAGAGGTGGGCATGGGCCTAGACAAAGAGGTGGTCATCAGAGGAATGTAAGCAGAAGGCAACGTACTGTCATTTCAAATGAAGTCCGGGCCATCCTTGTTGACCATGTGGTTAACAGGGGCCTTACCGTGGCAGAGGCTGCCAGGTTAGTTCACCCTAACCTACAAAGGTGTCAGCCTCATCATCGCAACATTTCGCCAAGAAAACCGATAAGACTGCTAACCATTCACAAAACTTTTGTGGGACAGTAAATTGCATTACTATATAGAATAGTGAACAAAACGTCATTATCACACATTTTTTGTCATTTACAGTAATAAACTATTGACAGAACACTCTGTTTTACTCTCAGAATTGGCAGGAAACCACCTGGTGGTGGTTGCACACGTATACTGACTGACCAGCGAGAGTTGGCTGTGGTGGAAATGGTCAGGGTAAGGAATGACATAAGGCTGTCTGAAATAAAGCAGGTTATTGAGGAGAGCAATGACACATTTGCCAATGTGGCATCAATCAGCCTTCCAACTTTTGCCTGCCTTTTGAAGCACCAGGTTTCTGAAACAAATTTACCTGGTGCCTTTTGAGAGAAACGATTGTGTGCAGAATATGTTCAGGTACAAGGCTATGTGGTGTACTTTATGTTCAGTTTATACATATGTGATACTCACAGTACTCTACTACAGACTAACAATGTCAACTATTCTTTGTAAAAGAGCTAACCAAATTATCTTTTTTCAGAGGGTGATGGAGCTGGTTGCTGCTGTGAATCATCACATGTATATTTTTGTGGACGCGGCGGACTTTAATCTGGGTAAAACCAGACGTCGTGGATGTAACCTTATTGGCCAATGGGCAACCATCCAAGTGCCTGGACAATGTGGGGGAAACATCTCAATGTGTGCGGCTATATGCGAAGATGGTGTGATAGGCTGTAGACCAGTTCTTGGATCATACAACACTGAACACCTGATAGCTTTTCTAAGTGAACTTGAGCAGGCCTGTCAGGGTGAAGATATCAGGTATGTTATTGTGTGGGACAATGTCAGCTTCCATCATGCAGAGCTGGTTCGGGAATGGTTTCAGGCTCATCCTCGGTTCATGACCCTATATC
>JACXGI010016520.1:0-15764 GCA_016801175.1 Esox masquinongy
ATAAAGTAACTACATGCGCGGGTCAGGGAAACCATACTAGCTGTGCTGGTACTCTGAACATCAAATGAACCAGTCAGAAACATGAAGGTGCGGCGTAGAGCGCACTGCAAAAGAATAGTACGGAGTAAGGCTTGCTGTTAAGGAGAGGAAGAAGATCGATTAAGAAAATAAACCCAGAGGACAATGAGATAGAGACTAGGGATGATTTGGTGCCGAAAATAAATCATCTTCTGTTGTTTGGGAATATTTCTGGTTCCAGAGAGATGTCCCAAACTAATGTAGGCCTAATATTAAAAACCAGTAAGAGGGTGGTTAGAACAACACACGGCATCACAACAAATCCATGAAAAATGTGTGGCAAAGAAGTCTCCCCTGGGGGTTGGGGTTGGGCGGGTGCTAAGCCCCGAATGTGTTGTGATCCTAACAACGCCTCTGGTCAAGGATATCGTTTTTATTTTGTTTCAATAATAATGATTTACCGATACCTTTGATGAATTACATAGGAAGCTGGATTATCTTCATGGTTCTATAAAATAATTAGCGAAATTTCTTATTCAGACAGATTATATGTTTCATATTTTGTTTAACTCCTAATACAAAAGGAATTTCATGAATAAGATTGCAATACTAAGTTTCGAGGTAAAACTGATTTTGTCCCACTGCATGTGTTCAACATTGATCAACTAACATTACACTTCATTCTCAGTGTTAAGTTAATTTGCATTCAACCGCAGGGAGTAGGGTTCGCTGGGAGCATTATGTCAATTTCCATAGGATGTCAGAGCGTAGAACTGCCAAAGAGTAGAACTAATTAATTTGATCAGGGCCCGGTTTCCCAAAGCACTTAGATGATCGTAAGATGCATGTAAGTGCCTCGTTATTTTATCAGTGCGTTTCCCAAAAGCATTGTTACTTAAGAGGCACATAACATTGCTCGTTAATTAGAGCTCCAGACCACTCGTTAGTCCATCTTAACTGATCTTAACAGGCACTTCACTGTTTTTGTGAAATAGATATGGTGGATATTTTGCTTCTCTCCTAATGAAAAATGCATTTTATTAATTAGATAATGTGGGGGCTTTAACATTTTTTCCTACCTAATCCACAAAAAAAGAGTAGAACGAATTCATTTGATCAGGTTTTTTTTATTTGTTTAGGGGTAAAATAATGCATTGCAGAGAAACAGACGATCAGTTGTGTTCTTGTTCTGCAATATGCCTAAATCATGGACTGAACTCCATGTCCAGATTGCCTCGGTGTGCGCAGGTATTCGTTGATTCTGTTTTTAATGTCGTCGGATTGCAGCAGTAAAAGCCACTTATTAGACAGTGTTCAAGATGAACACTCTGAGATTCAATGGTAAGGCGACTTTCTTCCGGGAACCATCCCAGTTGGTTTTTCATACCCACTCCTGGTAGAGATCTTCTGTTATGGTGATTTTGAAAAGACACCCCTGGTGGTTCCTCATGATCAGTGCTTCGTTTTCTGGTGTCAGAGGAGGAATTAAAATGTCAGGATGAACTTTTGAAACAACGATATTGCTGTTGCCTCTGTCTGTTGTGTTCCTTTCTGAGGTGGAGTTCCCGACCTAACAGGTGTGCCTGGCATGGATTGGAACTCTTCCACCTCCCTCTGACTCCACCAGTGCAGCCTGACTCTCCATCAATTCGGCTTTGCACCTCATCAGAGCATCAGCTGTTGTCTTTATCACTGCCCTCAGAGACTCTGTCTCTTGCACTTCTGCCTTCAAAGACTTGATTTCAGCCTCCAAAGTTGAAATTCTTTCCAGGTGCTCCCTTATAACTTCAGCAGCATGGTGCTTCTCTGAAAACCTTTCGTTTACAGTTGCCTATAAGAGACGATGGACAAATTAGCATACTCGAAAACTGCAATAAGAAATGACTTGCCCACACAAATGCTGTGTACACAAACACATTTTTAAGTATCTAATAAAATCTCACCGCTTTCTTTGGAACTATACGTATTTTCGATGGGGTATTTTTCCCTCTGGTCTACAAAGCCGTTTGTGGGGGAGCTGTCTGTTGTACTCGCTGCAAATACAAATTCAGGTTTTTACTACACAAATTACTACACAATTATACAATTTATTAGGCTGCAATTAGAAATGTAACAAACCTTCCATTTTGGCGATCTTTGTTCTGGTTCTCATTCAACTGCATCAAGTGTTTTTCTGGTTTTTCCATAGAAAGATGCAGGCCTGAAAACTTTATCCATGTCTGTTCTCTCTAGTCTTGTTGTAAAATCATCCCACTTAAACACCCCCTTTATGAATGAAATTGTGTTGAGGTGGGGTTTCGGGCAGAAGGGGAGGGGTCAAAAGTTTGAAAATGCCATAAATACAATATTCCCGTCAACCAGTCTTTTAGAGTCTTAAACATTGCACTTTTGGTTACTTTGCACCATGACCTTGATTTCGATTGAGTTAAGTGAACAGATTAAGGCTTGGAGGAGGAACGGAAGAGGTACTAAAGCCATTTCGAAAATACTGTTAAACATGGGAATTACGGTGAAGGATCCTACTATTCAACAACACTATCATCACACTCCAGTCAAACGCCGAACACGGAAGCCCAGAAAAATGACCAGGTACAGTAGGCTACAGTCATAGCCTTATTAATATTAACAAATATCTTTGGAGAAATGTAACATCTAAACTGTTGGGATTTATGGTACATATTTTTAAATTGCTTTTGTATTCTGTTTTCAGCAACACCATTCAAGCCATTGATTTCCTAATGAGTGAAAATGATGAGCGGTCCACTCAGGAGATTAAGGATCTGCTTTCATCGAGTTATAACATCAACATCGCTGTTATCACAATCAGAAGACAACTGAAGGAACTTGAGTGGAGTTATGGAAAAGCTTGGTAAGAATTTTTTTATAACTTAAATGTTACTGGGTACTAACTAGTGGTGTAATATTCAATATAATTGTATAGTATTTATTACAAAATGTACAGAACATTAACCATCTGTTTTCTCTGTTTTTACTGCAGTTTGGATCCAATGATTCGTAAAACAAACAAACAAAGAACTTCGTATGCTGCCGGCCCAGGCATGGATTGAAAGTCATGAGAAATTCAATGATGACATCTTTACTGACGAAACCACAGTTGCCCTTGAGAAATTTGAGAAAATATATTTTTGAGAGAACATATTTTAGACTACAATTTGTCTAAATTAATAATAATAATGATTTACAATCGTTGTTACATTCTAATTTAGGTATTATGGCTCTAAGGTTTTTGAAGAAGAAATCATCAAGGGATGTGTTGGACCCTACATCAGAGATGTTTTTCTGGGACAACATAGTTTCTTTCAAGATATAGGCATATAGGCTACAGCACCAATAAAATGTTGTCTAGGCCTCTTTATATGTATTACTTTACATTGACTGTTACAGTTCGCTAACATATAAGTATGCTAACGTATACATATATTTTAATATCTTTTCTTCTTCCAATTCAGACAATGACCCAAAATACACTGCCGCACAGAATTGCATCGCAAACGCAGGCATAAACTGGGTTAAGACACCAGCTGAGTAAGTACTTTAGAATAGTGTACACATTATTACACCACTATTAAACAACACATGATGCAACCCTCCTACTATAGAAGTACATTATATCTAACTTTGTCTTTTTGTTTCCACTAAGTTGCCGGATTTGAATCCAATAAAAAATGTTTGAAATGAACTAAAAACATTTGTTCGTAAGCGTGCCAAGCTGAAAAGCAAAGATGAGCTTGTTATCTATATCAGAACGTTTTGGCTCGAGAAACTGACGATAAAGGCCTTCAACAAATACTTTGACCACATCTAAAATGTCTTACCTGTGATCGCGGAGTTGGAGGGAGGGGCAACTAAAATGTAGCATTGTAAATTCTATATGTTGGTAAAATGTTTGACTGTACATTATTTAATTAAATATCTCCGTTTTCATTTGATATTACTTTTGTCATTATTTAATTTCTAACAAAATTATCTGGCCTACTATACAGTACCTGGCCGTTGTAGTGTGAGTTATTTATTTATCACTGCAGTTGATTTGGAAAATACAGTTTTGAAAGATACACCCTCTTCCTTACATGACTTCCTAAATAGGTTTGTATAGCCTTATTAATAAAATCAAATTCATGAAATTACTGTTTTATGTTAGCAGAGAAAAAAATATCCAACGTAGCCTACACCATAGCCTATACCATTCATATTCTCTGATTTTTTACCGAAGATTCAGCTTTTTATGTAGCCAAAATCATCAAATGTAGCTATTACACTAAATAATTAGCCTATCAAGGAAAACGGCAAGTGCACACGGAACAAGACCAAGGAAAACTGTGCGTCAGGGTTTAAGTTAGCCGGCAAATGCGGCTTTTCGCCGGTATCAGGTGAGTCCAGCAGATTAAAAAATATTAACCGCCAAAATGTCCAGTGGGAAAAATGCCAAATTAATAAGTAAATATATCAATAGCATATTAAATAGCCTGATATTGTGTGACCTGTATGATCTGTTGCCATGAAAACAGCGAGCCTCTGCTCACTACAGTATCACAAGAAAACAGCGAGCCTGTGCTCACTCTCACAATAAGACATTACTGAGTCATGTGACTAAGGTTGGCGCGAGAACCAAAAGCAGCAACTCCTACATGCGACTCCGAAATGTCCAACGCGAAGCAGACATAACCCGGCCGGTTTAAAAAAATCATTGTGTTGGTGCTATTGAGGCCAGCAAACAAAGTTCAGTAAATGATCTCAGCCTATAGTATAGGATCACAACAATCTTAGGCCTATTTCAACACTTCAGCCAGTGCCATAGGGACTTCGATGAAAAAGTCCATATGGGGGGGGGGGGTTGGGGTTCTAAGCCCGGAATGTATTGTTATCCTAGCAACGCCTCTGGCGACAGCTAGGATCTGTGAACTGATCTTCACAATCAGTTCACAAATTGTGAAGAGTTAATTCTGCAGACTAATTTAAATAAAAAATATTTGGATCATAGAGTTTGTGTTTTATTGCTGTTTAAGTGTAGAGTATTATACAGTATGGCTATTTAAAACATATGTTCGGAACTCTGGAGTTTTAACGGCCATATTGGCCGACTTGATAAGACAAATGATGAAATTATGAAATCATTTTAAAAAAGCGACTGAAACGCGCTTGTCTTTTAAATAATAATGTTGCGAAGTGAGGCTACATTATGGGGCATTATTTTAAAAATGTATTGAACATCTGGATTTTTATATTGCTTTTTTGTCATTATTTCATCAAAACAAAATTGTCAGGCCTACTGTACCTGACTGTTGTAGTCTAACTTTTATGTATTTGTCAATGCAATTGTTTTGGAAAATACCATTTTGAACCCTCCTTTCATGACTTTTCCTAAATAGGTGTAGCATATTACATTGTTCCGTTATCAGAATTCAAAATTCACAAACTGAAAACTATTTGGAGACTAATTATCGTTTTTTTACTCCCTGTTCCTAATAACTGATTGGGCATGTGACAATACAAGTATTTTAACAGGCGCTTTGTCGCACCCATCTTTCTCCTTGGGTTAATTTGGAGTAATTAACAGTAATTTGTCAACTTAAGGCCATAATAAATAAATGAAAGGAAATAAACGAATTACAAGTTCTGTTCAAATGCCATTTTATTAGAAACTTTGGAAAAATCAATTTTTATTTACCTTAATGAATTAATGAATCAATAATGGGTTGAAAGTGTAGCCTAATGCCAATTAAACAAACTAAACGCGCCATGTTAAACACTTGAATTATATGTTTGTTTGGGTCTAGTGTGGCATATTGTAATTTATCAAAGAAATCTGGTGGGAAAAGTAATTTCTTTTTTTATTTTAAGAAGTTTTTATTGATAGAAACAGATGCAGTCTTCAGGAAATATTTGTGCAGAAAAGTAGCATCAATGACGCAACAAGTAATGTTGGCTTGGTAAAAGTCTGCAATTAGCCTACATAAATGTTAACTTAATAGTTGTAATCAACTGCTATATTTGTATTTCAGTTCAAATAATTACAATTAACGAAAAGAAAGAGATTCATGTGTGTAGACCTATAATTAAATATACATTCTCAGTTCTCAGAAATAACAGTTAATTTAAGCAAAGCAACACAGAAACATGGAATCAAACACAGTAACGTAGCAATCCATGAATAGGATTATAGTAGACAATATGAGTGATCTCCGTGCGCTTTCAATGCGCCCGGGCTGCCTGGCTATCAGAGAGGACTTAGGCTCACTACGCTGAGGCCTAATCCATCCTTCGTTCCCAAGATCATCACCAGCTCTTTTCGATCTAGGGTTATTGATTTACAGGCCTTCTTCCCTCCCCCGCACTCGCGTGCGGAGGACGAGAGGCTCCACTGTCTGTGTCCTGTCCGCGCTCTCGCTCTGTACGTAGAGCGCACCAGGTCTATCAGACTGACTCCTCAATTATTTATTTGTTATTCGGATTCCCGAGTGGGTCGTCCGCTTTCTAAGCAGCGTCTCTCCCACTGGCTTTGTGACTGCATCGCCTTGGCCTACAGGGCGTCTGGCTCTGTCTTTCCGGAGGGTCTTCGTGCACACTCCACGTGGGGTGTTGCAGCCTCCTCTGCTCTTTTCCATGGGATCAGAGTAGATGACATTTGCGCCGCGGTGTCATGGTCGTCGCCTTCGGCGTTTGTCCGTTTCTATTTACTGGATGTGTCTCCCACATCCCTTGTCCATTCAGTTCTTGGCGCAGCTGCCCGGGATCTCTGACTTTTGCTGGGGATATCTTGCTGCCTTGTTTCATTTTCTACCTAGCTCTATAGAATTCTGTAGCTTGTGTGGGTCAGGGGTATTGTCACTGTGTGCCAATACATTGGACACAGGTTCGCTTCCCTTGTGTGGTCATTTTTTTCATATATATATCCCCATGCCCTTCATCTCGTGATGTGTTGTGCGTGAGTGTTTTTTTGTTGCGCTTAGGTGGAACGGATACGTTTCGCTTGAGCTCAACATCTCTTCTCCCTGGGATGGCCTATGTGTTCATAGGTCGGCTTGGGGGGAGGATCTCTCATCACTACGCATTTCGATTATCCCTTCTCTGACCTTGTCAGCTTCCAGGGATGTTTCGTCTTGGGGTTTTAGGGGACGGTTTTTAACTGGACCCTGAGAGTCGTGCTGGTTGGTCCGGCAGGGAGTACATCCTTAGCTTGCTCACTCCGTCGTGAATCACTAGGAGCTAAAGCCCCTCTAGGGGGCGGAGCTCCACGACATATAACGTTAGTTCCCGGGAATGTAACTCCGGTTATAGTGGAGCGGAGCCCCCTACACCTGTTGCCCTGCCGTCCCACAAGTATGTTGCTGAATAACTCAGGAGGGCGTTCTCTGGGCTCACGGGTCCTATTTAGGGGCAGGCGTGCCCTGATTGGCTGTCGCATCTTGCATAATGAGTT
This sequence comes from Esox masquinongy, assembly GCA_016801175.1. Classification (NCBI taxonomy): domain Eukaryota; kingdom Metazoa; phylum Chordata; class Actinopteri; order Esociformes; family Esocidae; genus Esox; species Esox masquinongy. The sequence continues at coordinate 7,460 of JACXGI010016520.1, forward strand.
TTCAGTACGTGACGTGGCTAGGGTAAACCACTAGGAGCTAAAGCCCCTCTAGGGGGCTCCGCTCCACTCATATAACTGGAGTTACATTCCCAGTAACTAACGATTTTTTTGTTGTTATTCTGTTTCTCACTGTTCAAATACACCTATCATTAAAATTATAGACTGATCATTTCTTTGTCAGTGGGCAAACGTACAAAATCAGCAGGGGATCAAATAATTTTTTCCCTCACTGTAGAGGTTGTCATATAGAAGCACTTACCGAAATCTTCGTAATTGACCCTGTAATTCTTCCTTCATAAACGCATGCACTAAATCAAAAACACCACACCAATGGAAACCATCAATGGGCGTAACTTACTATTAAGGAACCCCCATATTAAGTTATGCCCCCGACTTGTGGTCTGCAGATATCCTCCTCCCATGGTGTCGACACCAAATTACTCAATGACGATTCACGCTTTTCAGGCATTCCTTGCTGCAAACTTATCAAGTGCAAGTGTAACACAAGACGTCACTAACTTCCAGTTCACACAAATCGAACAAATTAAATATCAAAATCAAGTTTGGGCCATGACCTGTTTTTTAATTTCCTATTTTTGATCTGAGCATAAAATCTAAAGTACAAAAAATAAACCGTTTTGGTATCAGATTCTTGAACAAATAACGAAATAACAAATCATTTTTTAATTTTCAGATTTTGGACTCAATTGACTATGAAAAGAACGAATGATACACAGATTTTCTTTTCTCCTTTTTTTAAATTTCTGTTTCTTGTTTTGTTCATAGCAGGAAGTTCACGCCTCCTCATAGAATATTCATAGCATTCTCGTGTGTTCACAGCCAAGTTTAGTAGCACTTCAGTTCAGAGTGTATGAAGTTAAGATAGAAGTGGGTTCAATATGTTCAGATGTTTTATTGAATTCTTATGCCTATATATGGCCTCAAATTACTGCCAAATGTCTTGTGGGTAAATAAAGCAATGTGCACATCTGCAAATCACAATCCATGCGACAGTTTTGCATTTCGTAGTTGTATTAATTCTTGCAAGTCTTTAATCACTCATTCACAGATGTTTTAACAATTTGCTCCTGTACACATTTTCTTTTGCAAGTATTCCAAAAATATGTACACATACACAGCTTAAAAGTTACACAACTCCTTACTTACACAGGCAAATCACCAAATACAAGGACAACTCGCGAAAAACAGATACAACTCACTTTCACTTGAGATCTTGTTTATTTCTGATGGGGGGTCAAAGAAATTAAGGACCATAAAGATTGCGTTAGATTTGCAGAGTTGTATTTCCTGAGTTGTGCATATGTAATAAATGATCCGTATTAGCCAATTACATGAGTACTGACTAGTTTACAGATGACTGTATTTTTTATGTTCCCCCCGGGGAGATTGATGGACCAGGATAAGAAGCGTGAAGAACCTGTACCCACTACAGTAAATGTTGATCATCCTGTAGCTGGTCTACAGGCATCGTTGGAGGTGCAACAGGCAATAATGCCCAGCAGAGCCGGTAGCCTAACCACCAACCCTTCTGTATAAGCTATGGAGGCTGACCGTGTAAGCTTAATTTACACAAAATATATGATCTTGATCTTCTCTCCTTCTCCTGTAACTATTCCCGAGGTTGATGCTCAAAATGAGAATTGGTTCCCAGGCAACTTACCTGGTAAAATAAAGGCTAGATAAAATCAAAATCTCACCTACAAAAACATTTAATTAATCTATCTTAATGGCTCTATTTCTCTTTACTGTTTCTGTCCATCCCATCAGTCACCACAACTGTTTTATCTCTTGGTTTTTCAGAGGTCTCTTGTTTTTTCAGATTTGGTTTTGTTGTGACTCACCTTTCTCAATGTTTGCCCTTCTATAATTCAACCTCTTTCCAGGTTGGCCCGGAGCCACGCCCTCTGTCCCCAATTCTGGCCATCAGTGTTCTGGATCACACTGTTTCACTGTGGGCCCTGACTGCTGAGAACACTACCAGGCTAAACATCCTCAAAGAAGCATGCCACTTATCCTTCTACTAATACCAAACATGCATTGTGTATTCAAATATTCCATAACATTACTTGGATACTGCATACCACATTGTTTCCAACCCCCCCCCATCTCAGTCCTTAGTTTTTATGCTGCAATAGTTTATGCCAGGGGACAAGGGTCAGTCTGAATTCTGAGGTATCCTTTAGGAATTAAGGAATGCTCCTACTAATTACTGTGGTGTCATGTTGAATCTTAAGAGAATCTAAGTCTTTAGACCATGTTTTAGGATTACCTGGCATGTCTAAGTCTTTAGACCATGTTTTAGGATTACCTGGCATGTCTAAGTCTTTAGACCATGTTTTAGGATTACCTGGCATGTCTAAGTCTTTAGACCATGTTTTAGGATTACCTGGCATGGCAACTCCTACCTGTCCCGGCACAAATTCCACCTGGTTGTTTTGCAGATGTACAGTGATGATACTGTAGGCAACCTGGTCACCCCTGTCTTTGTCCACCTGGTTGTGCAGCTGATCTACATTTTGCCTTAGACTAAGCTCACCTGTTTTTACTGACCCACCAATTATTTACACTAACCCTAACCACCAATTATCAGGAACATGCAAAAATATTGGCCCAAAAAGATCACATTCTTATGAATTTCACCCAGCACAGCCAGAAGAGGACCCCTCAAAATCTGGCTCCACTCTAAGTTTCTTCCTAGGTTCCATTCCCGCTGTTTTTTTCCATAGTCACTGTGCCCCAATTCTTTTTGTGTATATGCACTTTGTGAACACTGCCAATGCAAAAAGCATTCTATAAATTAATTTTATGAACAGAAAACACCACTGGATGAGTGTAACATCCAACATGAGGTCTGTATTCCAGTTATAAATCCTCTTGCTCTGATTTGTATTGAACACTGAGACAACCGTACAGCATGAATATTTATAGATGACAAAGGAGAAACGCTGTAGATTATGTAGATTATACTAAACTAAACTATATATTATACTAAACGACAGAAACTACAGCAAAATCAGTGTTCAATTTTACATGAGTGCTGACAAATGTTTCAAGTAGTAGGTGAACACAACTTACCAGGGATGGATTGGGTGGACAGCCTGGCAGAATTTCTGATGAAACTTGAAGACCAGTCTGACCCTCAACTACCAGTAAAACGTTTTATGTTCTAGTCCTGTTATTTATATGACAATCACATGAATGCCTGGACCTGTATAGCACACAATCATTTTGGGGTCATGATTCTTCCTTAGAATCTAACATCAGCAAAATTGTCAGACTGTAGCAGAACAATTAAAACTCCCCAGTCTGAAATAAAATCTATTAAACACTAGTACTTAGTGTCAACTGTTATTTACATTAGTGATTAAATTAGGATCTTATTAATGTTGTTTACTCTGTATCAGCTGAGTTGTATATAATTATAAACTGGGTTGTTCAAACACTAAATGTTGATTAGCTATAAGATCTGGTACCAGTTAGTAACAGGTTTATATTAGTAATAACACAGGAAGTTTCAGGTGTCTGGCTGATATACAATGTCAGAAACTGTATCCAGGCATTCTTCATCACATTGTGCCTAAGAACAGACCTTAGTTGTCGTATATTGGTCATACACTACACCCCTTCAAACCTATTTGCTTAAATATCTTACATTAACATTTATTATTCATAGATAATTTAAGTATGAATATTGAAAAATGACTGACCAACAAAAAGGTAATTACATTTTTTTTATTAAATACGGAGACACATTAAATGCATGTCAAACAAACTGACCATGAGGCCCATGGTAGTTACTGAGTCTGTAAACCTAATTCCCTAGTGCTGTGCTCTGTGTTCCCATCATTAACTTCTCGGACAGACTAGAAGGGCCTCAGCAGGCTTGCCTATGGGGCCTGAATAAATACATCTTAGATAAATGCAATTACTTAGCTGAACTGAGTAAACTCCGTTTCCAGGTAGAACCCCGGGACCCGGTCCACTGGACAGCCTGAACAGCATCTCAGATCCTGAAACTATGGCTGGATCAGTTAAACATGTGAGGGGAGAACAATGTCAGAGGACAACTCCCACTTGTAACATCACTAACCTCTCTCAATCTTACAGGCTTTCTGATATAGAGAGGGAGGTTTTGGAGAGGGGTCTTACTTTTATTCCTACCCCGAAACAGAGGGACCATATGGAGCTTTGTAGGGATGTACACGTCTACCACAGGTGGCTGAAACCTTTAGACCATTTTAAATATGTTACAGACTTCCCTCATGTGCCCTTTACAGATCCCTCTGTGTGGGAGCCTAGACTGGGGTCTGTTTCAGGCCCCATACAGGCTCTTATACAGAGGGACCTTGATTCTCTTAGCAGCATCATGCCCAAACCAGCGGTAAAGTATATTCTTACTAAGGAGCAATTTAATGCTGTTAGGAATTTGGGCAATAATCATAGTATTGTAATTAAGCCAGCTGACAAGGGCTCTCAGATTGTGATTATGGACAGAGTACAGTATATTTTAGAGGCTAATAGCAAGCAAGCAAGTTTATTTATATAGCACAATTCATACATCGAAGCAATTCAATGTGCAAAGGATGGAATTGACGGTGGTCAATGTAGTCTATGGGATCAGATGTAAACAATGCTTCAAACTATACATTGGGGAAACTAAGAATGCCTTAGGTATTAGATTAAAACAGCACTTATACCATATAGGGAAGAGGGACAGAGCCACAGTATTGTATGCCCATTTCCAGGACCACACCATAGGTAACATGACCATCTTTGGCCTGGAAAGCAATCACATATGGCTTAAAACACAGAGTCAGACAGCAGAAAGATGCTGGATCAGAGTTTTAAACACCACTGAACCTATGGGACTAAATGAGAGGTATTGAAGAACAGATACCTTACATTGAGGTTATGTTTGGGTGGGGGCGGAGGAGCTCACCCTCAGTGTCCAGGAGAACCTTAACACAGGTGGGTTTTTATAGTTGCGGGAGCGTACCCAATTAATGCATGTAAACTATGTGTGTTTCCTTTTCTTATATAAAGAATATTTTTTTGTCTGCATGGATTTGTTTTTGAATTGAGTAGCCCTAAGCAACATTTAGGCAGCTAACCAACTTAGCACTTTGGCATGGAATTGTATCCATACCAGACAAATAGCACTTATCTTTGAATGTCTTATTTAATGTATTCTCCTTTGTTTTCTGATGTATATTTTTTGCTTGCATGTGTTTCGCTTCTAACTAAGTAGATATAGGTCACACTTAGGAAGCTAGCTAATTTTGCACTTTGGTACGGAATTGTTTCTGTAGCAGATATATAGCACTTACCTGTTGAATTTCTGATTTAATGGTTTAAAATTGTTGGGACACTCCTGCTCCTGTAGAAATCTCCTTGAAGGTCTTTGCGTACCGTATGGTGTTCCTCTTCAGTGATGGTCAAATTAACTTAATTGGGTAATTAACTCGAACGACTATGTTGAACTATGAAAACCTCCCCCGTTGACCCCGCCCCTACTTTACACAGGGGTTGTAGGGTCCCCCATCACACTAAAGTTATCTGATCCTTGCCCCAGTATCGGTGGGTTCTAATTCCCGGTCCTGGTCCAATACCAGCCATATTGGCATCTCAGTCTTAATCCCTCTTTTTCCCCGCATACCCAGCTTTTATCTTAACACCATTCAAAGAGCATAACTACTACTATTTATTGTCTTTAACCCCCCCCCCCTTTTTCCTTTTTCCTTTATCCAGGGTATTCTACACAAATTGTCTGTATTTAGTATTTTATGTTTTTGTTTATTTGTTTGTCTGGATCTCTTAAAGAGAAACAAGTTTAAACAATATATAGCCCCTGTGCCCATGCATATCTACACCCATTGAGTGTCTAGAACTTTTCTCCAAACCTAACCCTAACCTTTTAGGGCATACTATTGGCTATGGGAAGGGACCCTAGAGGTTGTTCCTAACCCTAACCCTTAATCCCCTTGCCTAACCCCCTAACCCTAACCCTTTTTTTCTTATATATATGGTTTCAAGCACTTACTTGAATATACTTCAGTGTGATGTGATTTCACCTATTTACAGTTTACTTACCTTTTTAGCACTTACCTTTGGTTTATAACCCTTACCTGTTGTTTGGTCCATTGTTGAGTCATTTTTGTCAAATAGCACTTATTTTTGTTTTATTATTATTATTATTATTATTAATATTTGTTAATTTATTGAGCGGTTCCCTTTCCCTAATTATAAAACTTATTAGTTCCGGATCCCATCCCCATTCCTTAACCCTAACCTTAACCCCTAGATTGTGATACCTAACCCCAACCCTAACCCCTAATTCTAATCCTAACCCTAAACCCTGGGGTTACTTTGTAATCCTTGGGCCCCTGCCCGGGTTCCATTTTTAATTCTTGGGCCTGACCCTAATTGTTGGTTCCCTTGTCTAATTTTAGGATTGGTTTAAGGGATATTTCCCATTTTAGATTGGTCTGTTATTAAATTGTATTTTGTGGGCTGTTTTTAACCCTCTAGGGATGGGGTTATATCCTTTTTTATGCATTCTCTTATAGAATGTTTTCTTAATTTTGTTTTTATCCTGATAGTCATTCAAAGTATTTCTATACAGGCCTTACCATTTGTAAAACTTATTTTGCCTGAGCCAGTGCACTACAGATTTGTCTGTTTTTTATTTTACCTAACCCTAACCCTCTCCTTTGGTTTTTTTTGTTCTTTCTGCGGTGTTAAGGATTTTCACTCATCCACCGTTCACTTATGTAACACCCACAATTGATTTCATGTATAAATACCATGCTGTGTACAACTCCCTTCGCGTTTTGAGGGATAATGTTACGTGTCTTGTATTATTTCACACCTCATAGGAGGTAATTATCAGAGCTGTATTGGAAATGGAAATATGCACTGTACTGGTTATAATGCTTCGTGATGTTTGCATTTGGTTTTCTCCGGGCGATGTCTAACTGTATCGAGAGAAGAAAGGATTTCTTACCCTTTTGGGACCCGAACCACTCGGTCACCATGCCTAATCTTAACCAAGGGGCCCCCATACCTAATCTTAACCATTCTACCTCTATATCTGACCTTAACCACTTAGCCCCCACATCTTACCCTAACCAGAAGGCTTTATGCCTGACCTTAACCACCGCACCCCCATACCACCGGACCTCAACCCTTAGGCCCCCATACCTAAACTTAACCAGTGAGTCCTCAACCAGTAGACCCCCATACCTAACCTTAACCTTTAACCGGACCCCAGGCCCCCATATCTAACCTTAACCTTTAACCCTTTACCTAACCCCACTCTTAGAACCTGGGTAGAATGACCTTCCTAACCCCTTACCCTAACCATAACCACTCCACCCCCATACCTAACCTTAACCCTCGGGGTATACTGCAAATTAGGGGGCGGACCTAGGTAGCACCCCCCCTAACCTTTCACCCTGACCAACAGGCATCCAGATTCAACCCTAATTGGGACAAAACGGGGTATAACCCTTCTGAGTGATTGATGTAATTCCAACTCCTTATGTAATACTCCCTTTTGATAAATACATAATTTCATAATTGTATATATATTTTTTTACTTTTTCATTCTTCATTTTCTAACTTTTATTCTTTTACTTTAATATATTAATTTTATAAAGTCATTTAATTTATTTGGTCGAATGGATTCTCCCTGTTGATTTTCAAATGAATCTGAACAATAACTGGTGACCGAAAGGACCAATCCGGACAGGACGCGAGGTGTGATACTTATGGGACGTACCCTCTGACTTTTCTTTCTTTTACATTCCGAGCTCGCCTAGTGCACATGCAAAGAGAGTAAATACCTTGTTAAAACCTGATGAAGACCGAGTGACGGTCGAAACGTTGTTTTTTGATTGCTAATACTTTGGTATTACGAATAAATAATTTTCACTTCATCACGAAGCTTTTTTATTTCAACTTTCATTAGTTTATTGACGTTCCCTCGGACCTATTAGCTACCTTAAATACATTCAAGATGTCAAGGTGGCGACGACAGGACGAGGAATATGGAGACGAATACGTCTACAGAAGAACAGAACCACAACAAAGACCTTTTCCATCTCCCAGAGAAAGGTACATTAGTCCTTATCCCACTCGGTACGGCCTAGACAACCGTAGCTATGTCGGCAGTAGTTAGGGAAGGCCGCCCACGTGTAGCTAGGCCTACACATGAGTACTATGAGCCGCGGGTGAATACCAGGGCCCGTCCAGAGACCAACCGTCGTCAACCCCGCTGTAGGGG
>JACXGI010016521.1:0-15573 GCA_016801175.1 Esox masquinongy
TGCGGCTCCAGGGCAGCAGGGGGCGCTGGCTGCGGCTCCAGGGCAGCAGGGGGCGCTGGAAACACCCGGCGCCTTGGGGCTGGCAGCAGACGTAAGGCAGGCGTTGGCCGCACCAAGCTGGCCGGGAGCTCTTCCACTGGCGGCAAGAACCGGTACGGCGGGTCCTTAAAGCCCCACCAGTCCTCACTCCGCCCAACATCCGGGAAGGCCTCCACTGGCCCCACCAGAGGCGTTGCCCCACGCCTAGGAGCTGGCACCGGGCAGGGCTGGGGCACCCGGATCACCCCGCATGTGAGCGTTGGCGGCAAGGGCTCGTCCTCCCATCCCTCCAGGGATGGAAGCCGCGCCTCGGGGTCCTCCGACCGCCCCCACAGCACCCCCCCCAAAAAATTCTTGGGGCTGACTCACTGTGGGTTGGTGACGTCGCCTCCGTCGACATCTCCTCCGGGGTCGGCGCTGGGCTGGCCAGGTGTACAGCGGGGGACGGTAGGGTTTCTCCTCCTCCTCCGTATCGCTATCGGGCCAACAAAGGAGTTTCCCTACCGTCCATCTCTGCCATGTCTCTTGCAGGTGGTTCATTCTGTCACGGCTGAGGTTGTGGTAGGACACAGGCGCAGAGTCAAAATAATGGGTGTAATCCATGTTTAATCAAAAAGGAAGACAAAAAGCAAACGCAGCAACCAGTGACGTGGGGTATCCAAGAGAAAGACAAAACCACACAGAAAACATAAATAGGGTCCCCAATTGGAGGCAACGATCTACACCTGCCTCCAATTGGGGAGACCAAAAGGATCGGAGGTGGCTAGAGGTGCCACCTTCCGTCCTGTCCTGACTATGGCCCTAGCCCAGTGCAGAGATGGCTAGGGGCATAGCCAGGACGTGACAATAGGCCAGGAAGTCTGTTTGTGCTTTGGTGTATTGAGCGTTTAAAGTGATTTTCTTGTATAGCCAATTGGGGCCACACACTGCACATGTCCTTATTTTGTCATACCAATGATGCATACCAAATTTGGTGAGAATCGGACATACATCGGGAAAAAAAAAATAAGTTAGCAAAAAATAATATTGACTTTAAAATGATCCTTTCAGTTTATAAAGTTATTATTGACTAAAAGGATCATTTTAAAGTCTACTCATTGAAGGACAAATGTTGATTAACAGTCATGTCCAATGTGGGCCTGAAAAGAGTGAGTAGGGTCAAATTGCACACCCAGATTGGTGATGACTGAGGAGAGGGGAATGATGTGGCCGTCAAAGGCAGGGCAGATGTTGTAGGAGTTGGTGATTTGCTGTGGGGTGCCTATAAGCATTGCCTCTGTCTTGCTGCAATTGAGTTGGAGGAAGTTGTTCTGCATCCAATGTTTTACCTCATCCATACAGTTGGACAGGGTTGACATCACAGATTGAGTCAGGTTGGGTTTTAATCAACACCTGTGTGTCATCTGTGTAGCAGTGGAGTTGAACACTGTTGTGTCTGAAGATCTGGCCGAGTGGGAGGATGTATAGCAGGAAGAGAATAGGTCCCAGCAGCGACCACTGTGGGACACCACACTCCTCTGTTCTTGCCTCACAGAGACAAACATACTGCTTCTGGTTAGAGAGGTAAGAGGTGAACTAGTTTAAGGCAGTTCCAGCGATGGCAGTGGGGTCTCTTAGGTGCTGGAGTACAATGGTGTGATCTACTGTGTCAAAAGCAGCGCTGAGGTCCAGAAGAATCAGAATGGACGGGGATCCTGTATTTGCAGCCATGTGCAGATCATTAACAACTTTCACCAGTGCTGTCTCACTACTATGTATTAGCATGAAGCCAGACTGGAAAACCTCATAAAGCTGGTTAGGACTGAGGTGTGAGTGAAGTTGAGTCGCCACAATCTTCTCTAGGACTTTAGATGAGAATGGGAGTTGGGAAATAGGCTTGTAGTTTGAAACTGTAATGTTTAGGTCAAGGGACAGTTTCACGTGGGTGATGGCTGCCATCTTGAATAGGGAAGGTACCTGCCCTGTGTGTCGGGACTTGATGAACAAAAGAGTAACAAATTTAATTGGATTGGCTGAGGTATTTTTGAAAAGTGTTGTTGGAATTGGGTCAAGAGAGACCCTGGAAATTTTCATTTTTAACCCTTATGTGGTGTTCGGATCAAATTGACCCATTTCAAATTTTTACTAAAAGAAATGATACTAAGTTAAAATTTTTCAACCTGATATTCCATGTCCTTGGCTTATTGTCTGTGAAGAACATGTTAAAGATAAAAATCATTGAGTACACATGCTACAATTCCCCCACACGTCCATCATATAATGTTCAGGTCAATTTGATGCACATACACACATTGTGTAGTCTGGGACAGGAACTTCTCAAAATAAAGCTGACAACTGTTGGGACAATCAGAAAAAATAAGATGGAGCTCCCACCTCAGCTACTAACTGTAAAGAACAGGCGAGTCCATTCCTCCAACTTTGTTTTTACAGCCAACACTGCCCTGTTATCCTACTTACCCAAAAAGAGCAAAATTGTGATGCTCATGAGCACTCTACGTAGGGATGGAAGGATCAGTGGCCAGGAGAACCATCAGTAAGAGGTCATACTTAATTATAATGCCACCAAAGGAGGGGTAGACAACCTGGACAGCATGCTATCCTGCTACAGCTGTCAAAAAGAACTTTACGGTGGCCACTTGTGATCTTCTATATCCTGGATGTCTCAGCCTACAACACGTTGACAGTTTGGATGGCAGTTAACCCAGACTGGAACCAAAGGAAGCTCCAAAGTCTTTTTCTAGAGGAGCCTGGCAAGGCACTGGATACACCACACATGCAGAGGAGACACCATGTGCCCAGGTCCCCAGCTTTTCTAGCCGTAGTGAAGAAGACGGTGGAGGCTCCTGTGCCGCGTTTCCACTGGTGCCAAACACTGGTGTTTTACCCTAAAGTCCAGATTTTTTTCTGTTTCCACTGACACAGGCCAGGGCCAGTCGGCCACTAGGCCATGGTCGAGTAGCCTGGTTCTCACTTGGTGCCGAGCCCCGGACTTTAGGGCTTAGGGCGGGGTTTGTGGATTGACGCGTGACATGGTGTGAAAACGCAGCATGTTTTTCTATTCGAATGGCGATGTGTATCGTTTGCTTTAGGCTTCTCGTAATGGTTTTTATCCCATCTAACAAACAGATCCCTGATAAAATAAAGAAAATGAAGCAACAGTACAGGGAAGCAAAGACTCAGAATGGAACTGAAAACTGAGGCGTAGCCTGCAGAACCTATAACAACACAAAATTACCTCAGAATTCTCCCAAATCCTTCTATTAAAGGTAGATAGTTTTGACAAAATACTTATTAAACTGGTTTAGTTGCAGTGTCACGAGCTTAGGTGGAGAAGGAGCTGGTCGCAGGAGTTTGAGGAAGAAATTTGTTTTATTAAGTTCAAACTCTGTATTGTAAACAAACTGAGCATGGCATTATTGTTTATTTTACTACCAGAACAATATCACCTTTTATTTGTCGTAACCAGAAAACCAAATTGCGTTGATAGTTTACTCCTCCCTCCCCACCTGAGCCCCTCCTTAAGTCCTTGGTACCAAATGTGTAGTGGAAACAGGAAAGTCTGGAGCCAACATTAGCATAAATCACCAGTGAAGCCCTGGTACCGGGGTAAAGCACCAGTGGAAACGCGGCACTGGTGTCCCACCTGCACGACCCACACAACCACAACCTCCAGTGCCTGAAGTGTCCTGTTGCGTTGTTGTTGTTGGGTGTGTGTGTGTGTTTTAGAAGTGGTGGAAAACAAATTCCTGAACTAATAGTCTTTTCATTATTCTAATTTACAGACATTTTTATGTACTGTATTTCACTGACAGCGACTAAAACAGTGTACATTTCGTTCATGTTTTATATTTCTATTTGTTGTTCATCACCTGTAATTGCTTTATGGCTTTGATTATAATAAGATAAAGATGAAAATCAATTGAGAATATCAGTTCAAAATAATAAACATCAATGAAAACATTGTTTTATTGAAATTTTTCCTAGATAAGTATGATTTATGTCACCCGAGTCATTATTATAGCGGACTTTATTACATAAATTATAGATATATCACAAAAAACGCATGACACTTCCATTGTGAAATGTGATGTAGCAGAGATTATTTTCACAAACATTCATCATATATTTTCTCTATGTTGTTCTCTATGTTGTTTAATCACACAAGGGTTAATATGATTTCCAACAATAGTAGGTGTCACCAGAGCACCTAACTCATGTACATCCAGGTTTGATATCGGGACTTCACTACAGATGATGAGGTCAAGTGTATGTCCATGATTGTGTGTGGGGACGTTGGCATGCTGTATCAGGTTATGACAGTCCAGCAGCTTCAGGAAATCAGTAGCAAAGGAAAAAATTTTCGAATCAATGTGAATGTAGAAATCAAGGACAACAACATTGGATAGAATAGGAATGTGATTAGCTCAGAAAAATAAATGAGGCTGCATTAGACTTAAGAGGGCAAGAGATAGGTATAACTGTAAAAGGCTTCAATTTAAAAGCAGTGCACTCCAATGATAATCCAGGTGGGACAGGAAACATTTTCAGCTCAAAACACTCTTTGTGGAAAACATCCAGACCACCACACCTGCCATGGGCGTGGGCCTTTTCCAGATAGTCATATCCAGATAGACGTTTTATTTAGTAGGTAAGAGTCACATTTCTGTGCCATGTTTTTGTCCAGCAAAAAATTCCTAGGTAATTGTCTTTGATAAACTCTTGTAATAATAGAGTTTTGTTTGTTAGAGCCTGCACATTAAACAGTGCCAGTCTTAAAGGGGTCTGATTTAGAGATCAAACATGGACATGTTTAACTTGCTCAAGACAGTCACATTCTTCATTGCGTGGAGTTGGTAGAGTAGAAAAAGAGGCCAATGTACAGAACTTTGTGGACAGTGTTGTTTCTTGAATACTTTTCCTACCACAGTCTTCTTTGATTTATGGCCTTTTTCTAAAGGATTCCAAGTTGCTGAAGTCCTTTTAAAAGCTCCTTACTAACTTTGAATGTCCTTCATTTCAGTCCTTTGTAGAGCTGCAGATAAGGTGAAACTTCAGTGTACATTTTCAATACAAATATTCAAAAGCTTCAACTGAGCTGATTGCAAAAAATAACATTTTCAAATACATTTTTACAGCTGAAAGAAAAAAAAATGTAGATACATCTGATCAGAATTTTATAAGCAACTCATACAGTGGTGGTCTGAGTCCACTATGTGCACATTTTATGTAATTAGAATATGATACACATTTTGAAATACATTTGGTGACTGTAGGTCCAATATGTTCAAAGATATGGTTATTTCAAAATCTCAAGTTTAATGATGCACTGTAACATCCCCCAAAAATATTGTGTGTTTTGGCGGTTATAGGCCTTTTAACTAAACAAGTATCATGTCAGTGCCCCATATGCCCCATCACTTTCTACGAGTTTGTTGGGGACAACTTGTCAGTCAGCTTAATGTCACCCACTTGACACTTCATCAACCTTCTGATTGTTTAAGAAGATGTCCACACTGACATGATTCAGCTTTTTTTCAGGTCAAAGCATGACTGCCACATTGAGATTTTAGCCCTAATCGCTCATGCATAAGAACAGACACATACTTGGTAAGCCATTTGAGTTGTAGGCAGATCACTGTGCATGAGGTGATCTTAAGGTCTCAGGAATAGGCGTAACAGCTTTATATGGCTTTTAGTCCCTTTAAGGCCTGAAATGCCTTTTAGGACTCATATGCCTTTTAACCCATTTATGTTGGCTAGTCCTTATAGGCCTGATAGGCCATATGGCCTGTGAATGCTTTTAAGACTTGAGTCAGCACTTCTGTGTGTCATTGTTTCACGCAGTGACTTCCACATACAGTGAATATAAAAAGTCTACACACCCTTGTTAAAATGCCAGGTTCTTGTGATGTAAAAGAATGAGACAAAGATAAATCATGTCAGAACTTTTTCCACCTTTAATGTGACCTATAACTTGAACAATTCAATTAAAAAACAAACTGAAATCTTTGAGAGGGAAAAATAAAAAATTAAAAACTCACAATAACCTGGTTGCATAAGTATGCACACCCTTAAACTAATACTTTGTTGAAGCACCTTTTGATTTTATTACAGCACTCAGACTTTTTGGGTAGGAGTCTATTACCATGGCACATCTTAACGTGGCAATATTTGCCCACTCTTCATTGCAAAAACGCTCCAAATCTGTCAGATTGTGAGGACATCTATGCACAGCCCTCTTCACATCACCCCACAGATGTTCAATTGGATTCAGGTCTGGGCTCTGGCTGGGCCATTCCAAAATGTTAATCTTCTTCTGGTGAAGCCATGCTTTTGTGGATTTGGATGTGTGCTTTGGGTCATTCTCATGCTGAAAGGTGAACTTCCTCTTCATCTTCAGCTTTCTAACTACGCCTGAAGGTTTTGTGCCGAAATTGCCTGGTATTTGGAACTGTTCATAATTCCCTCCACCCTGACTAAGGCCCCCATTCAAGCTGAAGAAAAACAGCCCCAAAGCATGATGCTGCCACCACCATGCTTCACTGTGGGTATGGTGTTCTTTGGGTGATGTGCAGTGTTGTTTTTGCGCCAAACATACCTTTTGGAATTATGGCCAAAAAGTTCTACCTTGGTTTCATCAGACCATAACACATTTTCCCACGTGCTTTTGGGGGACTTGATGTTTGTTTTTGCAAACTTCAGCCGGGCTTGGATGTTTTTCTTTGTAAGAAAAGGCTTCCGTCTTGCCACCCTACCCCATAGCCCATTCATATGAAGAATACGGAAGATTGTTGTCACATGTAGCACACAGCCAGTACTTGCCAGAAATTGCTGCAGTTCCTTGAATGTTGCTGTAGGCCTCTTGGAAGCCTCCCTGACCAGTTTTCATCTCGTCTTTTCATCAATTTTGGAGGGATGTCCAGTTCTTGGTAATGTCTCTGTTGTGCCATATTTTCTCCACTTGATGATGACTGTCTTCATTGCATTCCATGGTATATCTAATGCTTTGGAAATTCTTTTGTACCCTTCTCCTGACTGATATCTTTCAACAACAAGATCCCTCTGATGCTTTGGAAGCTCTCTGCGAACCATGGCTTTTGCTCTGAGATGCAACTAAGAAAATGTCAGGAAAATCCTACTAGAACAGCTGAACTTTATTTGTGATTAATCAGAGTCACTTTAAATGATGGCAGGTGTATAATGACTTCTATTTAACATGAGTTTGAATATGATTGGTTAATTCTGAACACAGCCACATCCCCAGTTATAAGAGGGTGTGCACACTTATGCAACCAGGTTATTTTAAGGTTTTTATTTTTCATTTTTCCCCCTTGAGGATTTCAGTTTGTTCTTCAATTGAATTGTTCACATTATAGGTCACATTAAAAGTGGAAAAAGATCTGACATGATTTATCTTTGTCTAATTCTTTTACATCACAAAAACCTGGCACTTTAACAGGGGTGTGTAGACTTTTTATATCCACTGTATCTGGAATTTATGACAAAGCTGCCATTTGGGAACCGCTTGTATCCAAAGCCGGAGCAAAAAGACACATCATTTGGTTTAAGGAGGACAAACTCTGGACTCCTGAGCAGTGGAAAAAAGTAAGATGCTCTGTTGAGTCATCTTTTACCCTATCTTCCGGACTGATTTATGTCTGAAGAAAAACAAAGGATGCCTTCAGCCCTCAATGTCTGCTGCCATCTGTTAAACATGGTGGGGAATCTGTAAAGGTATGGGCAGTTATCTGTTAAACATGGTGGTGGATCTGTAATGGTATGGGCAGTTATCTGTTAAACAAGGTAGATGATCTGTAATGGTATGGGCAGTCATCTGTTAAACATGGTGGGGGATCTGTAATGGTATGGGCAGTCATCTGTTAAACATGGTGGCGGATCTGTAATAGTATGGGCAGTCATCTGTTAAACATGGTAGGGGATCTGTAATGGTATGGGCAGTCATCTGTTAAACATGGTGGTGGATCTGTAATGGTATGGGCAGTCATCTGTTAAACAAGGTAGATGATCTGTAATGGTATGGCCAGTAATCTTTTAAAAATGGCGGGGGGTCTCTAATGGTTTGGGCAGTCATCTGTTAAACATAGTGGGATCTGTAATGGTATGGGCAGTCATCTGTTAAACATGGTGGGGGATCTGTAATGGTATGGGCAGTCATCTGTTAAACATGGTAGGGGATCTGTAGGGGACTACTACAGTAGTCATTTACAACATTAACAATGTCTACACTGTATTTCTGATAAATTTGACAAAAAATGTGCATTTCTTTCAAAAACAAGGACATTTCTGAGCCCAAACTTTTGAACATACTTTTTTGTACATTTCCACCTTCATCTTTTATAGAAAATGGAGGCTTTTTCATCTTGAAGAACAGTGCAAGATCCCACATCACACAGTTCAGGACATGTATGATATTCCAAGAAGTTATGGAGCTGCTCTGAGGGAAAAAGGTGGCCCTACGCCATATTAGCTCATTGATATTAATATATTGTTAAGTGTTTTAAATTATTTTATTCACCACTTGTACGTTGTTAAGATCATGATTTTCTGGTGTCCAATACACCCTCGTTCTTTCAAAAGCCTAATTAAGGGGTATGTCATTTCATGTGGTATACCTTGGTAATTTCCATCATGTCCTGTCCATTGATTGCATTAAGAGAGAGCAATTTCTGTATCCTGATCAAAGTTATTTCCTAGCCTGTTAATTACGTGTCCAGATCAACTGTAGGAAATGAATGAGTGCTAACCTAGGCTACAATGACTGAAATGATCAAGGGTGTAGTCTGAGTATACTGTTATTTATAGTTTGTTACCTGTAAATGTTTTCCTAGATATCAAAAGATAATTGAGAAGTAAGACCAAGAGTTTAGTTGTGGGTGAAACTAATTGAATACATGTAAATGTGGGAGTGCCGGTTTCTTTGTTTCATTGTGGGAGAAAACAAAGGAAGATGGCCATAGCGTTTGTTGCCAGGCAGGTTTTCACACCTTTTGTAACAAAGAATAAACCTTCTGGTCAAGAGTATATAAAGCCCCTGTAACCATAAGACTGAGAGCAACCCATCCTGCAGTTAGTGTATCTTCTGATTCTGACGTGCTGTTGACTTGCTCCTGTGCAACTGAATAAATCGACATAACCAACTGCTCTTTAATTATGAAGACTTCTGATTTTAAATCGTATTACTTAGAGGAATTTGTTGAGTTTCAACACATTATCTAGATAGATATGATCACAGAGCTGATTATGTATGGCTTTCACGAAGGGGCTGTGTGGATTATTATGACATTTCCCAAAGTAAAAAACAAGCTTTGTAACTTTCAAATGATATGTCACTTTCTATTTTCTGAATATGTTTTGTTACCCACACTTACCAGGCTCTGTAGGGGCCAAAACAACTGCTCAGAGTTGAACAGGTTAATCGGGTTTAACAGGAATCCTGTAACCAGTCTGTGGACAAGGTTTGACAGCAGTCCATGCTTTTTTTTGTAAGCTTATAGTTTAATGTCAGCATTGTTCAGACAGAGTTGAACTTTTGGCTAAAAGTGATATGATAATAAAACAACAATGAATGCTCACCTGGGTAAGGGCGCGGGCTCATTCCAGAATCGCAGTCCCTTACGTCTTCACCTCAGCTGACTCGTGGTGAGCATTCTGGCACATTACAGAGCCTCATAGGAAACACAAAGAAAAAATAAGCGCTTGCAACACCAGAGGTTATGGGTTCATTTCCCATGGGGGACCAAGTCAGAAATGTATGCACTGGCTACTGTAAGTTGCTCCGGATAAGGGTGTGAACTAAATGACTAAAATGTACAAATGTCACTATGGTCATTCCACAAGTCATGGCTAGAATGCATACAGCTGACACGTTTAGACGGGGTGTAGTGGCACTGAAAGTCTCACAGATGGCAGTAAGGTGGCAAAATACAACCTGATGCTTGATCCCGTGAGCAGTACCCACTTCGTGGGTACGCTGGCTCATGCCAAAATATTACATTTGTTGCTACTGAGCAACCATCGTGCATGTCAACCAATGAACAGAGTTCATCTTCTCAACCACTCAAACAGTGATTCATTTACAACATTGTTGATTTAAGTACACAGAAAGGAGGAGAAATTAATCTGATCTGTCTCTGATTTTCCTGAAATACAATTTAACTCTAGAGGACTACAGTGACATAAACAGAAAAAATGCAGTGTGGAGGTTGTTGATGCCATTAGGGGCTTTTCGGGTGAGTATATAATATCATAGTTCCTGCTGGTTTGACTGGCTAGCTTTGCACATGTACCTAGCTATTTTGTTTTGTGCGATGGTAATCAATATCATTTACTTGCCATTCATTTTTATTTAATTTACAAAATCATAGAACTTCTGTGATGTAATGTTTAGATGACATTGTCACAAAAACATAGAACTTCTGTGATGTAATGTTTAGATCACATTGTCACAAAAACATAGAACTTCTGTGATGTAATGTTTAGATCACATTGTCACAAAAACATAGAACTTCTGTGATGTAATGTTTAGATGACAATGTCACAAAAACATAGAACTTCTGTGATGCAATGTTTAGATGACATTGTCACATCTTCCTCTGGGCTGCATCCTCTCCTGGTCCGGCCCGGCTCTAGCGCGGCGTTCGACTTCACCGGCTTTCTAGCCGCCACCGTTCTCCTGGTCCTGTATTTGTTATCCCGGCACCACTCAACACTTTTGTCTTGAACGCACCATTTACTGTCCTGTCACCAACTAAACACAACTGATCCTCATTTGCCATCACTACTAGTGTATATCTGCTCCCTCTGCTCCCTGGCCCTTGTGCGTTATTGTGTTTCCTGATTTGTGTGTGGTTTATATGCTGTTTTGGCACTACCTTTATTCAGGGCATTGTCCTGTCGTTTCTTTTGTGTGATCCTATTTGTATGAGAACATTGTCCTTGTTATCTGAATTCGCTGTTTGCGATTGTTTGTGCGGCTACATAAATAAAACCCCTACAACCATGCTCCTTCGTTTCCCCACGCAACAGACATTAACCAAACCTAGCTACGCTAGAGCATTGTTGTTAGTACGGCAACCAACGCAATCTCAGCCACGCTGTATGGGTGCGGTGGCAATCGTGGTTGATTTTTCTTGCGGTTTAGTTGCTGCTCAACCCTACGTGCCGTGCCCACTGTCCACTCACTAGAGCTATTAGGAGGCACGCTGTCATTCCTCAAGCAGAAACCATCTCCAAAACACTTCAAACTAAATTTAGTGATGTTGGAATTACATGTGTTTGGTGAGAACATTAGACTAATTATTAAGTATTTAATATTAAGTGAGGCACTGTACAAGGTTGTCCAATTTATATTGCCAAGGATTTCTCTTTAATTGAGAATTTGAATATATGGAATTAGCTGTATGTATGTATGTAATACTTGGCTGCATAGCATCTCTATTTTTGGCCGTATATTTGGCCAAAATGGAAAGTCTGTCTTGATTAATTTTCACAGCTTACATGGCAATCTCTTACAAAGCCATCAAGACCATCAATCAAGTGAACTTTGATTTTATCTGGAAAAAGAATGTACATTATATTAGGAAATATATACTGCAAGGATGGGGGTTTAAAAGCCATTGATCTCGAGCGTATAAATGGAAGTCTTAAAATCAACTGTTTAAAATAATTTCTAAATAATGGAAACTCTTTTTGGCCCTGTGTTACCAGGCATGTAATTGGTGGCGTAAAGTTTCTCTTAAGCTGGCCCTTTACAATGCAGAAAAATATATTTTCAGCTGTCCTCTTTCCATCAACAAGATTTACTTTCCTGGAAACTCTTAATTAACCACAATTTTACACCACACAATACTCCGCTGTGGAATAACATGCACAGTGTGGGAGCTCAGTGGCCAGCTGAGGGAAAGCCAGACCAACAGCGCCCTCTCCTGGTTGGTGGGGATCAGGTACACCTGTTCAACTGAATCCGAATTTGTTGATTGTTTGGTCTCCCTCTATTTAATTTGTTGATGGTTTGGTCTCCCTCTATTTAATTTGTTGATTGTTTGGTCTCCCTCTATTTAATTTGTTGATGGTTTGGTCTCCCTCTATTTAATTTGTTGATTATTTGGTCTCCCTCTATTTAAGGGTTGATTATTTGGTCTCCCTCTATTTAAGGGTTGATTATTTGGTCTCCCTCTATTTAAGGTTGATTATTTGGTCTCCCTCTATTTAATTTGTTGATTGTTTGGTCTCCCTCTATTTCATTTGTTGATTGTTTGGTCTCCCTCTATTTAATTTGTTGATTATTTGGTCTCCCTCTATTTAAGGGTTGATTGTTTGGTCTCCCTCTATTTAAGGGTTGATTATTTGGTCTCCCTCTATTTAAGGGTTGATTATTTGGTCTCCCTCTATTTAAGGGTTGATTATTTGGTCTCCCTCTATTTAAGGGTTGATTATTTGGTCTCCCTCTATTTAAGGGTTGATTATTTGGTCTCCCTCTATTTAAGGGTTGATTATTTGGTCTCCCTCTATGTAAGGGTTGAAGACACAGGCCGAAGGGGGGAAGGGAGCTGATACAGGAACGTAGCGCCAAAAACGCTGATGGACCAAGAAGCCTTGATGATTGACACTATCTTCGTACAAGGAGCATTAATCCTGTTTTCACTACGACTGATAGTGATAGTGGGAAGTCCTACCCTGCCCCCTTCCACAGCCCAGGCTGTAATACTCCTTCCATAGCCCAGGCCGGAAGACTCCTTCCACAGCCCAGGCCATAAGACTCCTTCCATAGCCCAGGCAGTGAGACTCCTTCCATAGCCCAGGCAGTGAGACTCCTTCCATAGCCCAGGCAGTGAGACTCCTTCCATAGCCCAGGCAGTGAGACTCCTTCCATAGCCCAGGCAGTGAGACTCCTTACGTAGCCCAGGCAGTGAGACTCCTGGGTGCCCCAACCTACTAGCAAGGGGTGTTCTTCGCTGCAGTTATGCTTGGAGACCCTGTTTGTTCAGCTCCTTTTGACTGTTTCTTTCGTTGTTGTTTTGTTTCCTGCCGGAGTTGTAATACCCTTGTTTTCCCGCCATTAAGGCCATACTGAGATGAGAGATACGTAATGATGCCTTGTTTTTAAAACCTGCATTCTGTCTCAGTCTCATATTCTAAACCATCCAAAGAAACTGGAAGAGGCAGAGGCTGGAGGGACCAAATGGACAACTCTCCATTCTGTAAGTAGGCGTGTTATAGCTATTTGGATAATTCTGTCCTAAGTCCCGTTCTGCAGGAATAGTACGGGGAGGTACTGGAATTATTGCTACTACGGAGCATTGGCAGGATTGTGATCCTGTTGGGGATGGCCATGTCAGTTATTTTCCCTGACTGATAAGATTCCCGAATGACAGCCTGTCTTTTAGACAATTAGCTAGATTTAATTTTATTAACACAATAGGGGACTGCACATTCTGAATGCACAATCTCTGCTTTACACTCAGTTTGTTGTTTTGTAACACACTTTTTGCAAAACTGTAAACACAACTCATTGCTTTACACTCAGTTTTCAAATTAATAACACACTCCTAGCAAAAATGTAAACATTGGTCTCTACATTGCTACACTATTTTGCAAATTGCCTATCCACATTGACACATGTGAAAACACTTTTAGATAATCAGTTCACTTAGAAATCAGAGCTTCAGCACTATCAATAGACCACGGTAAACATTTGGTTTGGACAACAATGGAAGCCAATATTGGACAGAGAGTAAGAGGGGTGAGAACTAGAGGAGGAGAAGGAAGTGGTGAAGTAGGATGGGGGAGAAGAAGAGGACAGGGAACAGGAAGGGGAGTCAGGAACACAATAACTGATGAAATCAGAACATGTTGTCAGCCCTGGGATGAGCATGAGGGAGGCTGGGTAACGGGTTCAACCAAATGAAGCCACTGTACTGTTACAGGTTTCAGCCGGATATTTCCAAATGAGAACCGGTAAGTAACTAAGTGCTGTAGTCTTACTGGTATAGTAATATGTACTGTACTTTCATAATGAGAAGGATCTGTCACTAAAACCAGTAAAATGTTTTTACAGAACTGCAAGAAAACCAGTTTTTGGTGGAAGAGGTCGACTGTTCACCCCAGAGACCTAGGAGACCCACATTGTACATCTGGTCAATTAACAGCATCAGACTCAGGGAACTGCAGGACCACATAATGGCAGATAACACCGTATTCCAAAACGTCAAGATAACACCATGTTCCAAAACGTCAAGAGTGAGTCTCTAACTAATCTACTAAAACACAATAGAATAAAGATGAAGCAGCTCCACAGTCCCTTTCGAAAGAAACCCAGAACGTGTAAAACAACTGAGATATGAATATGTGCGGGTAAGCTATACCATTCTATCATTGGTACTGGATCTAGAATTGTATGGTGTTACATTATATTGGCTAAACCCTGTCTTTTCCTACTATGCTACATTGTCTTGTCTCTTTCAGAGAGTAATGGAGCTAGAAGTAATCCAGTGCATCATGACTTAATATACAGATCCGGAAAAAATTAAGAGACCACTGCACCTTTTTCTTTCCTTTCCAAAAACGTTGAAAAGGAAGGTTTTGAGTGAGGAACAGAAGGGTTAAAATTAAGAGACCACTGCAAATTGAACGCTTCTGTTCCTCACTGAAAACTTTCCTTTTCAACTTTTTTGGAAAGGAAAGAAAAAGGTGCAGTGGTCTCTTAATTTGTTCCGGAGCTGTATATGGACAAAGCAAGTTTCAACCTTGCAAAAATAAGGCGCAGCAGAAGAAATATCATTGGACACCATGCCATTATCAATGTCCCGGGACACTGTGGTGGCAACATAAGTTTGTGCGACTATTAGTCAAAACAGTGTCCTTCACTATCATGCAATCCTAGGCTAATACAACACTGCAAACATGATCACATTTCTGGACACCCTCCACAACAGACTAATCCCGAATTACCAGGATACAGAGCAGCCCAGGTATGTCATCATCTGGGACTTCCAGACTCAGAAACAGTTTTTTTCCCTCAGGCCACAAAGCTCCTCAACCAGCAACACTGATCTATGTTAATACTGATCACATATGAACACTCCAAATGTTCTGATGTCTCTCTGCATACATTCAATGTAAATAGAATAATTTTTGTATGTACCATTCATAGGCATATTACACTTACAGGTGCTGGTCATATAATTAGAATATCATCAAAAAGTTGATTTATTTCAGTAATTCCATTCAAAAAGTGAAACTTGGATATTATATTCATTCATTACACACAGACTGATATATTTCAAATGTTTATTTCATTTAACTGTGATGATTATAACTGACAACTAATGAAAATCCCAAATTCAGTATCTCTGAAAATTAGAATATTACTTAAGACCAATACAAAAAAAGGATTTTTAGAAATGTTGGCCAACTGAAAAGTATGAACATGAAAAGTATGAGCATGTACAGCACTCAATACTTAGTTGGGGCTCCTTTTGCCTGAATTACTGCAGCAATGCGGCGTGGCATGGA
>JACXGI010016522.1:0-15755 GCA_016801175.1 Esox masquinongy
GGATGTTGGGCTGTGCAGGGCTTGTCCTGTTGTAACAGTTAGACAGTGTTGGGTGGATGTTGGGCTGTGCAGGCAGGGACTCCAGAGGGAAAGAGGGAAAGCTGAATAAATCATGTTTTCTACACATGGAGTATTTCATCTGCTTACGTAACACACTACACCCACGTTTTGCATGCAAACACACTTTCACAGAACACAGGGCCTTATCAAATCTGATGAGGAAATGGCATCATTTTTTATTGAACTTAGTAGGAATCAATGAGAACAGTCATTATGTAGACAAAGGCTTTCTCCAAAATCTTAATTAAATGGAAATTCTAATGTAGCCTATACTTGTCAAAATAATATTGTGACTATTTTTACCAATACATTGTATTCATTTTACATACTAACATCCCGTGTGCTACAGAAACACAACCTCTTGCTTGACACACATTTAAATAAAGGTTAACAAACCCAAAATCCATTGTCAGTGGACTATTATGCCCCGATTTCAACTTAATTTTCTTCTAAACATGGTTATTTATGGTTCACCTCTGAAAACTACACAGGTTGTTAATACATATTCACAAAATGTGAATGGGAAAATGTTGGCGCCCATGTGGAGGGGAGTAGTAAAAACGTCTGCTGTTCATAAATGCAACTTAGCTCAGTTTAGGATTTACGTTCATTTTGTCAGACATGATTAGGAGCTCAGCAATTGCAATTGGCCTGGTAGTTCAATGAAAACCTCGACAGTGGATGAGAAAAGAATGCTCACCATAATCATGTCTTCCACCACCATCCACAGATGACGTCACAAGTAGAACTACAGAGTCTACATTGCAGGTTGCAAACCAACCCATTTGCCTTGAACTGCATTCATTCTTTGAGGTTGTGATTTCTATAAGATGTTGGAAATGTTCCACAAAGATAGTGGTCCATGCTGAGGTGCATTCATGCAGTGAACATCCCCTTCCATCTCATCCCAAAGATGCTCTATTGGGTTGAGGTCTTGCATCTTTGCCCCATCGCCTGTAGTCCTTAGGTAATGTCTTGTGCTGAAAGCACAATGCTGCTCCATTTACCTATATAAATGCCCATAATAATGAAGTCTTACCACATATGTCCTATCAAAATTGTGAATTTCCTCACGCAACACATACAAGCATGTCCGCTTTTCGCTGATAAAAACAGGCTATCAGCGTTTTCTGGTTGTAAGCAAACTACAATTTCCAGACTTCAATCTATAATAAGAAATAATCAAAAGCAGTTATTTTTTTCACAATCTTAAATGATTAGCTAGCGAGCTTCGAAGAATCTGTAAAAAGTTGTACTGCCCACCTTCAAGGGTGGGAGAAGGGCTCCAGTCAGGCCGAAGTTTACAAAGCCATAGAAAATTAGTCATCCTAACTATCCTGCAATGTCAGGGCCAATAAGAACATTGTTGAGACAAGTCCAGTGGCTGTATTAAACCATAACCATATCTACCCACCACTACAGAGGCTGTGATAATGCAGGAATCTGCGTTTCTTAAGCAGAAACAAAAAATGGAAATGCAGAGAAAACGATTGCATTCAGAAAATGCAGGTGTATTGGCCATGAAATTCAGTTCATTCAACTTGTTATTGTTGAATCAGGATAAATTTAGCTACATGTCCCTTTCTTCTCAGGGTACGGAGTCTGTGATAGGAGAAGCTTTGAGTTGTATTGTTGTTGCTAGGTTACGCGTCCATATCATTAGTTAACGTAGGTTACTTTCGTCCCACTCGTCTCTCCTGTAACCTTTGATATTGGAAACTTATGCTGTCATTTAGTCAAAAAAATGTTTAAGAAAATTACCTATGTTTGGAACCTTTAACAACTAAGCACAACCGAATGACACTTCAGAGTCCGTTATTTTACTTGCGTCATTCAAAATCACATTCTGTTAATGACCCTGCGAAACATGGGCTGATTTTCTTTTTGCAGGAAGGTATTCCTCATTAGGAATGTGCTTAATTACCCCTATCATTCTGGCCTCTGTGACAACAAATGAAATCAAATAATTACATCCAGTGTTAAATTATTTTTTGCATCTGAAACCAATCAAACGCATCAAAAAGGAAATCCATTCAAGGAATAATGATTGATGGGTGTCCAGAGCTTGACATTTCATCTAATACACACTATTACAGCGTTCATATTTCATCAACACTGTCGACAGTGAAATCACTAATAGATTTTTTACTGTAGTCTGTGATTTATAAAGACATAAAGAAACCTATGTTCACAGAATTCTAGATCACTGAGTGCACCATGTTTGTTAAATTAGAACACTGGTAAAATTTTAAAGAATACGTTTTTGAAGGGTCTGTGTTTTGAAAATGCTTACTCCTGAAAGCTTATGTGACTTCTGCACAATACTATTGTCATATGCAGGACTCATTTCATCATTGCAACAATCATTGCAATCTGTCAATTTGCCGATTACTTTATATTCAAATAATGCTTTTCTCGCATGGTATCTCGCAGGTTGGTCTTATTAAGCCTTGTGCATCTTGACAGTACTCTAAAATTAGAGACATGGGTTCAGGGTGGTCCCCATGAAGAGGGTGGGATTGTATCAGTTACAAACGCAGGGCATCTTTTTGATGTTCAGTTAAAGCCCCAGACTCACACACCACACCACAATCTCGTCTCCTAGTGAAGTTGTACTATAGCTACCAAAGACAACAAACATGGGTGTGTGGTTGCCTTAGAGAGAAAGGGAACGAGAGAAAGGGAGAGTGAGAAGGGGGGGGGGATGCAGAGAGAGAGAGAGATGCAGAATGATAGAGCAGGAACCAACTGCTCCTGACAGACAGTGCTAAAGTCATTAAACTCTGCTGCTTACCTGTGTTAAACTCATTAGATTCCACTGCTTACCTTTGTTAAACCAATCAAACCCCCACCCCGACCCTGAAAATAAATCTTAACCTGACCAAGTGCAAAAGGGATGATCCCATGCTATTTGAAAACTGACACTATCAACATTGACTAACCAACCACTTTGGACATTTTACTAATATCGTTCATCATGATAAATAACCTATTGGGTCCTATCAGGAAAAAGTGAAATTGAAGTTAATGCTTTTGGTAATGGGTGACTTGTTTATGGGAAAATAGTCAATGTTAAAGGTAATAACAAAGTAACTGTACCCATTGTTACAAACATATAGTTTGATTAGTTCTATAAAATTCACAAATGCAATAGGCCTAATTTAAACATTTAAGAATCATTTAGTTAGCTTTAGGTCTCCAGTAGACATGCCCGGTTAGCCTGATGCATTGCAACGGTGGCAAAACGTTTTTTTTTCTCTGCAATTATTGTAGCTGAATTGTTGAATATTTCCATGTGAATCATCAGATGAGAGTTACAACTGCAGTTGTGAGTTATTTCTGCCTTTCTGTGATCCTTTTCTCAGATGAGGCCAGGCTCGTCTTGGTGTTGTATGTAAAGCACATATACTGTAATGTGTTGGAACTTTCCATACCCTCAGATAGTCATTAACAAAAAACTAAATAAAGCGGGACGGCTGAAAATAACGGCACCAGAGACTTGTATGAAGTATTGGTGTTTTTTTTTCTTCGTCAAAACTAAGAGTATTTCACAAAATGAACAAAGAAGATGGTGTACAGAAAAATAACAAAATCGTCCTCTCCTGGACCATGTAAAACAAAGGAAATCCAAACTATACAAACTAATACAGTTCTGACTATCTCCAACCAAACAGGAAAATGAGCTCTCTAGAAACTATGCATGTTAGTCGAAAAGGTCAGGAGAATATCAGCTGATACTACTAAACTAGAGCATCTGTTCTCCCTCCTCACTGCTTCCGAAAGTGAGCACAAAGCTTTTGGGTTCCTGAGGGTGCATGAATAGGGCTGAGACAAGACAACATTTAATTGACAACAGGTGAAATGAATTATCTCTGCCCTGCTCACCCCTCAGGTCGGGTTTCCCCAGGGTCTTTGTGTCCTTAGGATGCCATTTCTTCACATTACTAACACACAGACACCTGGCTAACACATTTGTATTCTCTGGTAATCCCCAGGCCATTGCTCAATGCCACTACAATGTCATGATTGGCTAAAGTGTAAACTCAGCAAGGCTGCTCTCCTCTTCAGCCTCCCTCTGTCACTGCTACTTTTTACTGTACACTGTTGCTTCCGACCCGACCTTCACCCCGACCAAACAGGGAGAGGGGAAGTGGGAGGATGCATCTTAAACGTGCTTCCCCTGTCTCTGGGGAGGGCTGGCTGTCACAACAGGACTGTTTGTACAGGAACAACCACCCATGCGGGTACTGTTAGGACCCTCCCTAAAATCTATGTTGTGCCCACTTAGATTCAGATTTTTGTTGGCTGTGCTCTTTTTATTTATTTATTTATTTTAAGCTGTGTGCTCTCTATCACTATTCATAGAAGTTATAGACATTTACAACAATACCTAAACCATGTCAAAAGACCACTTCTGAGGTCAGGAGAACACCTTTTGTTTTTTGCAAAACAAAGTGGAGATCAGGAATCTCCCCAGAAACTGTTAATATCTTTGTATTATGTCTTTGCCACAGTAAATAAAAGGGGAAGTGTTCTGACTTGGTTACTGCCAAACTGTTTGTAGCAGTGCTTTACTTGGGATGCAACGGATGCCAGTACTCATTGTGGGTGGCGGTAGTATCGTTACTGTTTGTTTGGAGCTGGAACTCTGAAATACTTCTGAGCTATTTGAGATTTTACAGTTAAATTCTGCCCAAGTCAAGCCCTGGTTAAGTATTTTCATTTCAAATGGGATTGTTTTAATTGTGACCAAAGGTTAATTCACCACAAACCACATGGAGCCAAATAGACTGAAACAAGAAGGGACTTACCACATGTAGAAACATTTGTTTTCAATGCAAAATGTTTTAGGTGGATTCTAGGGGCACTGTGTAGAATCCTGCCTCTAAACGATAACACAACTTGTCTCCTCCTTGTCTTCTTTTACCGAAAGAGACCAGTCTAGTACAATCTAGTCCAGTGTGGTTTAGGGTGGGAAGGATAGTACTGTGAGTGTCTAAAGTGAGTATAAGGAGATTGCAAGTCATTGCAAACTGATAGACGGACCAGTAAGAAAGTTTAAATGGTTAATGTTAGTCACTCTATTTAATTTGGTAGAAAAAGATTATTTGAAACTAACTTAAAACATTAACTGCAAATGTCTATTGGTCATTTTTGCTTATTTTTATGCTAGTAATACAGTAAAAATCTTACATTGCCCCTTAAAATCTATTTAAGTGGAAATGCTTGCCGATTTGCACCACCCACAGAGTTTCCCCATACCCTCAGATAGCCCCATACTAGTAACCTTGTTGCTAGAACAGAGCGCCTTAGAATGCTGCTGCACCTGGGATGCAATATGTTTGAATTTAATTGGTGAATTAGGAGAACTATAAACTTGCATTTAACATTTTAATGATGAGAGGACTGGAAATCAAGGCCTACAACTTCAAAACATTTGAATTTGGTCACAGATTTTGCATACATACTCCATAAGTATTGGGACAGTAAATTCAAAATTGTTATTTTTGCTGTATACTATACCCATTTGAAAATGTGGTAAAAAGATGGATATGAGGCAAAAGGACAGACTGTCACCTTTTATTTTGGTTGGTTTCAACAGTTATGTATTAGCCATTAAGAATAACAGTGCTGTCAGATTTCCATCCCCCTATTTTATTTCACCATAGGTATTTGAACAGTTAAATTTTAAGCAAATGTAAGAGTATAAAAGCAAATATTTAGTTGCTGATATACGTTGCATGTCTCCCAAGTTTCAGTTTAAATGACTGAATGGGGTTCTCTTGCAGTATTTTCCAGTGTTTTACTTGATCCATTCTTCCTTCCATTCTAACAAAATGTCTAGTCGCTACTAATGAAAAGCATCCCCACAGCATGCTGCCGCCACCAAACTTATTTGTAGGGATGGTGTGTTGAGGCAAGGGCAGTGTTAGGTCTGCACCACACATAAATAAAAAATGGTCTTGGACCCATCTGACAAGAAAACCGCTTTCCTGCTTTTTGGCAAACCTCAGAAGTCATTTCAGATGGTACTTTTTGAGTAAGGGCTTCTTACATGACACCCTCCCATACTGCTCAGTGTTATGCAGTGCTCTTGATATGGTTGACTGGAAGAACAGTAGTCCATTCCCAGCTGCTGGACTTGTAGCTTTTTCAAAATGATTGTAGGCCTCTGTGGCTTTGATAGAGTGCAGTTTTGAGGGCCAACCTCTGCTTGGTGGTGTGATGCAGCATTTTTTTTAAATTCCTTTTTTTGCAATTAAGGCATTGTGGATCTTTATTTCTATCATTGTGTATCCTGAGGTGTGTACTACTTTACCAAACTAGAACTACCCAGGCTATTTTAACGCTGTGATTCTTGGCCTCTCTTCAGTGCCAGGCATGAATGCTGCATATAAGGATACAGTCACTATTAAAAAACAGGAAGTCTCTAGCATCAACACTGAGGGAGTTCTGCCAGTTAGAATTCTCAAACACGCTGGCACATCGTGTTGCTGTGCCAGCACATTAATACATTTAAAACCCTGTAGCCTAACCTTTTTAAACCATGCGTACATGTTTTAGGGGGTATGGGGTGAACCCGTACAAATTTTACACTGGGACTGCCAAATGCCTACGGAATTGGCTTTTGAGTTAGTAATTAAAATAACTGCCATTTTGAAAGCTACACCCTCCTCCCATGACTTTCTCAATAGGTGTATATGACATTGTTCTGTTGTCAGAATTCTAAACTCACAAATGGAAAACTATTTAGAGGCTTTACCTGTTTTCTTTGTTACCCTGTTTTCCAACTTAATCGACCAACAGCCCACGGCACATAGAGTTGATACCCAGGCAGCCGCTAATGGTACCCAGGCGCTAATCACCCCACACTGAATGCATGACGTCAATGGATGACTGCACGATACTCCCAGATGAATGATAGTCTTGGTCGAATTTGAATGAACTTACAAATGAAATACAAGATTTCCATGACCATTCAACAATTTAATTAGGCTATTATTGAAAGATAATACAAACGATATAGGCTACTTGACAAATCAATATATGTATCACACGTTACCATAGGAGATTCAACTTCTTGTGTAGGCTTCATCAAATGTACATTTCAAATTCATAAAATGTACATCTAAATAATTCTTCTCGAAATGAAATACCAGACATTCTTTACCAATTACCAATTCAATAAACTTGTTACTGTTTTTATTAGGAGAGAAACAAAATCGCATACACATTCTATCATCTCCCTTAAAAATTTCTCTACCTTTTTGCCGGACCGTGTAAGCAGAGCCAGCCTAGAAGAGCGAATGTCTCTTACTGACCTCTTCTGACTGCCCCTTGTTAAATAGCGTAGTGAGGCTTATGAATAGTTTGCACCCTATGTTGAACCCTCTGTATTTGCTCTCGTGAAGTCTTCCCTTTAAAGTAGACTTGGATAATGATATGCCTACCTCCTGGAGAGTGTTCTTCACTTGGCTGGATGTTGTGAAGGGGTTTTTCTTTACCATGGAAAGGATCCTACGATCATCCACCTTTGTCTTCCATGGACGTCCAGGCCTGTTCATGTTGCAGAGCTCACCAATGCGTTCTTTTTTTCTCAGAATGTACCAAACTGTTGATTTGGCCAGTCCTAATGTTCCTGCTATCTCTCTGATGGAATTGTTTTTTTTTTTGCAGCCTAAGGATGGCCTGTTTCACTTGTATTGAGAGCTCCTTTGACCGCATGTTGTGGGTTCAGAGCAACAGCTTCTAAATGCGAATGCCACCCCTGGAATCAACCCCAGACCTTTTACCTGCTTTATTGAAGAAATAATGAAGGAATAGCCCACACCTGTCCATGAAACCGCTTTTGAGTCAATTGTCCAATTACCTTTCGTCCCTTGAAAAAGAGGGGGCTACATATTAAAGAGCTGTAATTCCTAAACCCTTTGTTCGATTTGGATGTGAATCCTCTCAAACTAAAGCTGAGAGACTGCACTTTAAACCCATATTCATTATTTAACTGTAACTTGAATGTATTTTGGTAAACAGCCAAAATGACAAAATGTGTCAGTGTCCAAATATTTACGGACGTAACTGTACTTTTGGTATTTGGTCTTGATTGAATAAATTTCTCGTTGACCATCTTTTCAGTTTCTATCTATGATACCCTTCTAATATCCCTGTTTTCTCTTATACTCACCATAGTATGTCTTTGCTCCTTGGTTTAACATGTCTAAAATGCATTATATATGCTCTCTGCATGTGTATTTTGTGGTTATGAAAATTGAGATTTGCCTTTGTACTTTAAGAGAGAGAACGTGTATTATTTAAGTTGGTTTAAGTTAATCTCATTCTTGATAAAGTAGCTACTGAAAAAGAACTTCATCATAGACGTCCTATGAACTTTTTTAGACTTCGTCAAATACCACAAGATCCAGCATTCATAGCGATCATAGATACGCCACCCTAAAAAATTGGCAGTGTGAAAATGTGATAGAAATACTGGAAGACCATAATAGAAGCCTTTTAAAACTATTTATTTTTGAAACTCTAACGTTGATCATGCCTATAGGGTGTTCTGTGAGTACTTATTAGAATTTTTCATGTTTCGTTGCCGTTTCCTCTTTCGTTTTCCTGGTGGAGATGCACCCCCAGTGCACCCCTTCTGTAGCTAGAACAGATCTCATGGGTAATCACCGCCATGTTGGGCCAAAGCAGGAAGCACTTCCCCATCACAGTTGTAGTCTTTTTGAAAGTAGTGCATTTACAGAGATATGAGCTGAAAGATGTCGAATGGCTCATTTTGTTAGAATGTGTGATTGAAATTGATTTAATTCTGCGTTTTTAAGATTGACCAACACAAAGTATTCTGTCAATGAAAATCTAATTAAACGCCTAACATTTGACTCATTGGTCATTAATACGAAATGTATACCTAATAGGGGTTGCATAATATTCAACTCTTTGTTTAGGCAAGCCAGAGTATAATATGATGTAACAAATCCCATAAATTACATGGTTTTACTCTGTGAAATAAGACATGCATTTTTGACTGCCCATTTCTCAGTTCCATCTCCATATTTTCCAGTAGCTATAGGGCTCTTTTTTTGCTTATGCATTCTAATTTCCTGCCAAACCCACCACTGGTATGTGGCCAAGGAGCTCTATATGTTATCCAACAAATGTATTAGCCAGGACCTCCTGTAGATATTGCATAGAAACTGTTCTGAAATTCGAAATATGAACGGAATATATAATGCTTGTATGCATAAAAATGCCTGATTTTAGTCGTGTGAGCACCTTATGCAAATCTGTTGGAGGTCACCATTGATGAATATCTGTAGTTATGTTTCGGATGGTGTTTTAATGGCATTATGGGTGCTGTCTATTCTTTTGATCAACTTTAGGAACCCACTGATCTCTCTTCGCCTGTTGTGTGGTGGTATATGAAAAGTTTATGTAACTGTTCTTTTAGGTAATGCTTAAAACTGTAAGCAAACTCTATCTACTGTGCCAGTATGTACATTGTGCAAAATGTTGCCAGAATTCAAGCAGCGGTCCAGTTCCTCTATTCCACCACTTGTCACTCTGTGTGCACATAGCTGTTCGTAAACCTACGAACATCCTTAAGCAAACATTCAGATTGATCAATCTCCAACTTTGCTGGCATTTATCCCACGCATGGTTAACGCACAGCTTTGTGTTTACATGATTAGCAAATGAGAGTTTGTTAAAGAGCATTAGCACTTGAATTGAAACTGGTGCTTTAGTCAGGTGACATGAGAAGTATATACTATATGAGTATATGACGGTTATTCCATTGCGAGAAATTGCCAAGAATTGCCCCAGGCTTTTGAACGGTAGTGTATTTAGTCATGTTTTTCAGTTAATTTTTTTCTTTATACATGACATACACATTTTCACAACGTATCACACTCCTTGTACATGACCTGCAATGCCGATGGCCCGTAACATAATTTGTAATGTATTATGCATCAGTGGGGGGTTGGTCTGATGCCGGAAGAAGTCACTGATGTAGGCAGTGACTTCTTCACCCTAGCCTCCCTCCATAGTCTTGCTGAGGAGAAGACTTTAGACTGCCTGGCCCCACTGGCTTTGCCTCTCCTGTTCATGCACCTTCTAGTCAACAGAACATGTCAGGGAGGAGGGATGGAAAAATCCACTTATTTTATTCCACCCTTGTGTATGTTCCAGAGAACTTTTTTCATCAAGGTCTCTGTAGACTGTAGAACTGGAGACAACTGTCAGTCACTACTGTACCGGGCACTGTGGACAGGCTTGTGAATGGCTTCTCCACACAACTCCCCAACTGAACATGAGGTACTTCAGATCCCTCTTGGTTATCTAGGAATTATGGCTACAGTATGTGAGTGTAGATGATCGGGGGGGGGGGTGCTCCGGGGAATGTTTAGGCCTATCCTGTCCTAGAGCACAATCACTTAACCTCAGCTAGTGAGGCTGTTTTAAAGTTCTCTTGCTGTAACTCCCATCCCACCCACATGCAGTGCAAAGAGGGGCACTGGGAGAAAGTAGGCCACTCATGGTTAATGTGTCCAATGGGATGGTGGGTTCCTGTGCGGCCTGCTGCCTGTGGGGCTGTTTCCTCTTTATTCAGAGAATCCCTGCAGTATAAGCCTGGTATAATCCAGCCTATTTGACAGGGCAACTAGAAGACCTGACGGATGAGTACTGTACTGTTGATGGGCTGAGCACAGTGTCCTCCTGTGTGTCACAGCCTAGTGTGTGTGGAGAACCTGTTCCATAACAGAGACCCATCAATTATGAATGCACTGAACTTGGTAACATTTGTTAGTCTTTTATACTTTTTTATTTGAATTTTTTATATTTCGTTATGACACTCCCACGGCTCAGCTGTTTCTATTGGAGCACTACATGGCGCTCCTCTGTCATGTCATGTCCTGGGGTGTTTGTTCATTCCCTGTGTTTCTCCTCTGCAGTCAGTTAATGACACTGACTGAGAATCGGACGAGTGCTGACCACCAGGACGAGGGGGGTGAGGGGGGTCCCTCTCGTTCCTGACCCTCTTTGTGTCTGCCCAGGCTCTGGAAGGCTTTAATGAGCTCTTGGCACCGGAGGACTAGCCTAAAGCCTGATATCAGGTCTGTGTACACAGCATGTTAGTGTGTTTTACCACGTATGCCAGAACAGATTGTTGAGGGGTCGCCTGTACTCAGTTTATTACAGATCATGAGATTCTAGGAGTTCTCCAGTTAAACACAAGGCCAAGTCAGAGGAGGAGGATGGACATACTCTATTGCTCAACACGCAGAGGAAATAACCCTTTATAACAATTCTTTCTGGAGGCTCCAAGGACGGTTACAATAATACTGTATTTGAACTTTGCAAACAAACACTTCGTTCAAAAACAAAACTGAGAAGGAAAACGTTTCTCAGTGGGTGGTGTGGATCAGGAGTAGCCCCAGTTCCAAACATCTAATTCTCACAGAACCGAGATGCTCAGACCCTTGGGTCTTGAAATATTATTACTATTTCAAGTTATGTTCAGCTTTTTTTTTGTACTCAGCCCACATTGAATCAGTCACTTTTGTCAGCCTTGCCAACCAAGCCTGTTGTAGGTCGGTTTGAGGGAGGGAGCCAGTGTTGTGGAAGGAATCTGTCAGACCTACATAATGCTGACTGGTGTTGTGCCACATTTGTAATTTCTCTGTACGAGCCTATTTATTTATTCACATTTAGACCAGCTTTGGATTTCATGTAAACAGAAATGTTGTCTTAAATAGATGTGAGTCATTAATGTCAGGTGCGCGCGTGCACATCCGCATGTGTGTGTGCGCAATCAGTGTGTATTTGATGAAACTAGTCTGAATGTGGAAGCGGAAGCTAAGAGAAAGATGTAATTATCCACAAGGGGCCTCCCCCCACACACACCAATCCCCCTCCCCAGACACACACACAGTGCCAGGGCTTTATGCACAACCTACTGCTGTTTGATGCAGGAATCAGATGGAGAAATATGTGAAAAAGCCTTCCTCATTAGTGGAGACCTTTGCCTGAGATAATCATCAACCTATGAGTTGTGCATTGTTTTGTTCCCCTACCAGTAAACATTGTTTTGTTCCCCTCAATCTTTAAACTATCTTTACAGAGACAGTCTGCTTTCTCACTTTTTAAATGTCCTTTACAGAGATGGATGTTGCGTTTGCCTCAATCTTAAAACTCTTACACAGACATGGACTTTGCTTTCTTGCTATTTAAAGGGATAGTTCAACCTAAAATCATGTTTGGTTGAAATTTGCCTTACCTGGGGTTGTTTAGCCCATGGTGTCATATTCGTTGATAAGCCATTTTTTCCTCCGTTCCCTGCCTATAGTTAGCATCGACCAAATTCATGAACCGAAACCACCCCGCCGAATCTAGTGAAAGCTGCATTGCAAGCGGAAACTCACACTTCAATCTAAGTTTAGTTATTTCACGCTAGCAGTGTACGTGTTCATTTTCATTATTTTATACTGCAGAAATAACTGTTGCAATTTCATTACTCCAAACGGGCACTATTTTCCCTGTAGCCACAGTATCTGTTGCTCAGTGGAAAACAATTACACGGAGACCGATAACATTTTTAGTTAAGTTAGTCTATTTTCTTTGTTTTTTAGAATTGTAGAGGCATGATAAAGACATTTTTGGAATCCACAAACAATGGAAATTTCAAAAATAAACCACTTTGTTAGATCAGGGCTTTGATTATACCACTGACAGCCTCCTTCTGTCCCCCTGCTCTATACGCCATTACATTGGTACTGCATGTATTGACCGTTTTGGAGAATTCCACTGTAGGCTATGAATTTATTGTCACGAATACTTAGGTATAAAATAAACAATAATTACCTGTATGCAATTGACTCCTTAGATTGCAAATGAGCTAACTAGCTAGCTAACTACTGTTTGTGTGTAACGTGATGCCTTTGTACTGTTGAAATTGCTTTGTTATTTTTAGGGAACCTGAAAATTGTCAGTTTGTCACATGCCTAGTTTTCCTTGCAGTGACTTATTTGTTGAATATATATCCACTTTCCCATTCAACATTGCTTTTGAATTTACACAAATGACTTACTCTACCTTGGAGTGTCTTTTAATTAATAAGATTTGATTGTTATCATGGTGTAACTTCGATATTCTTACATTTTGAGAAAGTTGTTAATAACGTTGTATGGCATACAATTGTGTCGTGGAAAATTTTCTTTTAATATGGCAGTATCGGATCAGTACTCCGTGTAGGCCGATACTCGAAGTTCAGTACTCAGAATGGGTATCAACAATGAAAAAGTGGTATCGGTGCCTGCGTTGTTATTTTATCCATCTTAGAATACAAGATAGTAAATGCTATATTACCCATGGGGCAGGATGTTGAAGATTCATACCATTTGTGAACAAGCTTTCCAGTAAACATAGGAAGTATAAGCACAGCTGAAAATGATTGTATTGTAAAAATGAACACTATCTCTATGAAAACATCATTGTCTTTTTTTTAGGTAGATGACGCTACCCGTCACAATTTGAATTGATTTCAATTCCATGCTTGCTGTGCAGCTTTTGCTAGTTTGGGTCGCATGTTTTCATTTTATGAATTTGGACAAATTTAATGATGCTACCTTAAGGCTGGGAGGTAAGTTAAGAATCACTGTTTGTGACACCGTAGGTCAAATGGCACTATTGGTATTCAGACACCAAGGGAATTTCACCCCATCACAATTTTAGGTCATACTATTCCTTTAAACTCTCTTCACAGAGCGAACGTATTTGTCTGACTATCCTTTGGCAATACATTTTTCCACAGAATATTTCAGTGTTTGTGTCTCTGTGAGAGAGTTTATGGGATCTGGGAATGGTCTTTGAAAGGGGATTTTCTTTCCACATTCTGTTTGGTCAGACAATGCATTAACACTTTTGTGTCCTTTGAGTGAGTCCATTGTCTAATGTGAGCTTAGCATTGTGTGCTTTTAGGCGTGTTGTCTTGGCAGAGTCCTGACATTCCATTAAAGGACTGTGAATTGGACATACAGTACTCTTCTTTATATGGGTTGATTGGGCATCTTCAGTCCAAAGTTTATTGTGAGGATGAAACTCCATGACTCACTCTCCCCTGGCAGTATTACCTCAGAAGGACCAACCTTTTAGACATTATGTCATGGTTTTCCTTTTGTTACCGCAAGTTGTTATTACAACATTAGGAAAGCATTATGACCCCATTAGCAAAGCGCTAGCTAGCTACCACAGTATGAACCCTGAGTTATTACAGCCTTGGTAGAACCTTGGCATTAGCAGGCCTGGTTCCTCCATCGCCCAACAGAGAGAGGTTTTCCTGTCTGGTATTGGAGGCCTGTGGGGAATGTCCCCTTCCTCCTCCCCCAGACATAGTCCACCACCTCCGGACGGTGGGGATTTCTCTTCCTTTCTCCTCCCCCAAACAGAGTTAACCACCTTTGGACAGTTGGGGGGGAGGAGGCTGCTATTTTAGTTCCTGGTGCATTCCTGCTCAGAAGTGTGTGCGTGTGTGCGTGTGTGCGTGTGTGCGTGTGTGCGTGTGTGCGTGTGTGCGTGCGTGCGTGCGTGCGTGCTCGATTCTGAAATGTGATACCCCTAGAGCTGCTACTGGGTTAACAGTAATGATCCAACCTTTGACCTGGTGTGTAAAAGGTTCCACTACCTTCTACGCGGTAGTGACTAAACCTTCTGTTTCATGTTTATAACTGTGTGTGGTTACTGTTTGACATGCTCACATGTTAAATCCCAGTCCGTCAAGAACACCTGCTTTCTACACTGGCAGAAGTGGTTTACCAACCATGTCTCCATGTTCATCACACCACACTGACCTTTTCTTCGCCGTAGTGACACCGTTAACTAATGACACCCATTTGATATGACTCCTAATGGCTCTCTTATTATCTGTCTACTTGCATATGATAGTTGACTTGATGTGTGTGATTAGATGCCTGGTTCATTTGTAATCATCAACCAGGGGTTACTGAGTTAACTTTGTGCCATAACCTAGACTCACGGAAGCATTGTGATGCCAGAATGTCTGTATGTCACAGGCCCACTTCCTGACCCAAATAGACCATCACAGCCATGAACTCTCCATAGTTCCTTCCCACTGGAACACTGAGAGACAGCCAGCCACACACCTGCTGCAACGTGCGTGGTGCGTGTGAAGGTACCGCTGACGAAGGGAGAACGAGCACTGGAGTCTCCTCTGGGAACGATGTGTCCTTGCTGCCAGGAGAGAGAGAGCAAGAGAGACGTAGGGGGTTTGAGGGAAAGAGAATAAGTGTGTGTCAGGCACTACCGTAGTTTTTCTCTGTGTAGCTGTTAGCTATTCTTCGTGGTGGATTCATTTTGATACAGTACAAAATGGCATTTCAATACTTTTACTGTTTATTTCAGCTGGTGTTCCGGGGCAAGGCCTTTCTGTTTCTGCTGATGGTTAGCTTGGAGATTATATTGAAGGTCATGTCTTTGTTTTCTCCCCTTCTCTATGCTTCTGAGAGGAGCCTTGAAATAACAGTACATGAAAGCTTTGATCGTACGGATCTGTAGTGATGTGGTTATTAGTATCTATGGCAATTTAACCCGCTTCATCCCATGATAAAAATCACCATCTTAAAGTTCCAGTACTGAGCAGCACCCATACAGCCCTATCTTAGACCATAGAG
>JACXGI010016524.1:0-15747 GCA_016801175.1 Esox masquinongy
GTCCGCTGCCGTCGTGCGCACCATCCGGGCGCTAGGACAGCGTCTACGTTCAAATTGTATTCCTCTCGCTGGAATATGTTTGTGTCGTGGTGCACGCAGAGGTCCTCGGACCCTTCGTGTTGTCCTGTGGAGGAGATTCTGTCATTTCTGCAGTATCTCTTTGATATGGATAGGTCTCCTTCGACCATCCGCGGAGATGTCGGAGTGTCATGAGGTTTTTGCTGGAAACACGGTTTTCAGCCACCCTCTCCTTCGCCGTTTCCCTTCGGGCACGCGCCGTCTGCGCCCGGCGGCCAGCCTGGGCGCTCCTCAATGGGACCTTGCTAAGGTGCTGGGCGCTCTCTGTGAACCCCCATTCGAGCCCTTACAGCAGTGTTCTCTCAAGTTGCTCTCCCTTAAGACGGCCCTGCTTATCGCTCTGTGCTCTGCTATGCGAGTGAGTGATCTCCACGCGCTCTCGGTGCGCCCGGGGTGCCTGGCTATCAGAGAGGACTTAGGTTGCGCTACGCTTAGACCTAATCCGTCCTTCGTACCTAAAGTTATCACCAGTTCTTTCGGTCGAGGACAATCGTCTTACAGGCCTTCTTTCCTCCTCCGCACGTCCGTGAGGAGGACGAGAGGCTTCACTGTCTGTGCCCGGTGCGCGCTCTCGCCCTTTATTTAGAGCGCACCAGGTCTATCAGACTGATTCCCGGTTGGGTCATCCGCTTTCCAAACAGCGTCTATCCCACTGGCTTTGTGACTGCGTCACATTGGCCTATGGGGCGTCTGGCTCTGTTGTTCTGGAGGGTCTCCGTGCACACTCCACGCGGGGTGTTGCTGCCTCCTCTGCCCTTTTCCACGGGGTCAGAGTGGATGACATTTGCGCCGCGGCGTCGTGGTCGTCGCCTTCGGCGTTTGTGCGTTTCTATTTACTAGACGTGTCTCCGTCTTCCCTTGTTCATTCGGTCCTCGGTGCGGCTGCCCGAGATCTCTGAACTTAAGGAATCACATGCTTTGCCTTGATTCTATCCTCTCATCATCAGTGTTTGCCCTGTGGCTTGTTGGCTCAGGGGTATTGTCACTGTGAACCAGTACACTTAGTGTAGGTTCACCTCCTCCCTGGTGTGTTACCTATCATTTCATATTTTTTTGTATTCTCATGCCCCTCATCTCGTGATGTGTGGTGCATGGGTATTTTCTGTTGTGCTTGTGTGGAACGGATACGTTTCCCTCTCGCTTGAGCTCAACATCCCTTCTCCCTGGGTTGGCCTATGTTTCATGGGCCTACACTAAGGGGATTCCATCATTACACATTCGATCATCCCTTTCTGACCTTGTCAGCTGTCTGGGATGTTTTCGTCTTGGGGTTTATGGGGTCGGTTTTTTACTGGACCCTGTGAGCTTACTGGTGTTCCGGCAGGGAGTACATTTTTGGCTTGCTTGCTCCGCCGTGAACCACTAGGAGCTAAAGCCCCTCTAGGGGGCGGAGCTCCACAACATATAACGTTAGTTACCAGGAATGTAACTCCGGTTATATGAGTGGAGCGGAGCCCCCTAGACCTGTTGCCCTGCCATCCCACGAGTTATGCTGAATAATCTCGGGAGGGCGTTCTCTGGGCTCACGGGTCATATATAGGGGCAGGTGTGCCCTGATTGGCTGACGCATCTTGCATAATGAGTTTTCAGTACGGCCGCGGACGCGGCCAGGGTAAACCACTAGGAGCTAAAGCCCCTCTAGGGGGCGGAGCTCCACTCATATAACCGGAGTTACATTCCTGGTAACTAACATTTAAGGGTGTGCACACTTATGCAACCAGGTTATTGTGAGTTTTTTATTTTTTATTTTTCCCCCTCAAATATTTCAGTTTGTTTTTCAATTGAATTGTTTA
Source organism: Esox masquinongy (assembly GCA_016801175.1). Lineage (NCBI taxonomy): Eukaryota > Metazoa > Chordata > Actinopteri > Esociformes > Esocidae > Esox > Esox masquinongy. Next base: position 1,872 of record JACXGI010016524.1, read on the forward strand.
CGTTATAGGTCACATTAAAGGTGGAAAACGTTCTGACATGATTTATCTTTGTCTCGTTCTTTTACATCACAAGAACCTGGCATTTTAACAGGGGTGTGTAGATTTTTATATCCACTGCAGCTATTTGGCTAATTCTGTCGTAAATCCCGTTCTGCATGAATAATATGGGGAGGTAATGAAATTATTACTACTATGCAGCATTGGCATGATTTTGATACTGTTGGGAATGGCCATGTGTGTTATTTTCCCTGACTGACAACATTCTGGAATGATGGCCTGTCTTTTAGACAGTTAGCTATTGTTAATTTCATTTCATTAACAATAGGGGACTGCACATTCTCGAAACATTTAGATAAATGTCCGTAAATTGTGCTTGTTACTAGCTAGTAAACTCTCCTGAGGTCAGCACCGTAGTTCAGCTGTTTTGAAACAGCACCGCGCTGTTAGCTCGAGTGAGGAAGTTTGCAGATGTTGTGAGGTAGTGCATTGTTTATGATAAAAATAGTTTGGTTTCAGGTAGAACAAAACCATTGATACAAAGCTCGTTTTGGCACAATTCTTTCAGGAGAACATTACGGAGACCTATATCAATAAACTGTAGCCTTTCCATTTTGGAAAACCGAATATATCATATATTTTTTAACACTAAATCGGTTGCCCCGTTTAGTTCCATTTTAGCCTAGAGAGTGGGACTGCAGGAAAAATTCTAAACTCTCAAAACTATATTAATTCCAAAAAGTAATGTCTCCACAGTCCATGATTAGGCTAGATAATCTGAAAAACGCCCCAGGGTCAAAAATAGCTAACCTTTCCTTTAACAAACCCTCATATCTATGAGCTGACATATAGTAACTAAAATAGTGCAGTCAAATTAAACTGGGTAATTCATAAGCACAATTAAGAGTTGTATATGAATGTATATTTTTACTTTCCTCAAAATGAATACTGGGCTCAGTGTTGACAGCTGAAATACTACTATGGTAATATACACATTAAAATAAATTTTGTGGCCTAAAGAACTTGAAAAGTGATGTTCCTTTGAACCTCAGGCAGTTGGCTCAAACCAGACAATTTCTCTCCCCATTCAGAGCCAGCCTATATGTTCACACATAATACAATGTATTCAGCTGCTTTAACTTTATTTAAACACAGCAATTACAGTGGATCTCAAAAGTGGACTTTGGCACATTTTATTGTGTCAACATCAAATCAAATGAGATGTAATTAGGAGCTTTTGTCACATATCAACACAAAAAAGTAAATAATGTCAACAAAATTGGCAAATTGTGATTCAGAAGCACCAATCAGGGAGAGGACATAAGGACATTTCCAAGGCATTTAATATCCCCTGGAGCACAGTACAGTCCATTATGAAATTAAGAGAATATGGCCCAACTGTGAATCTATCTAGAACAGGCCGTCCTCAAAAACTGAGTAACCTGGCGACAAGGGCACTTGTCAGGAAGGCCACCAAGAGACCTATGGCAACTCTACAGGAGTTTCAGTCTTCCACGGCTGAGCTGAGAGACACTGTGCCTACTACAAGAGCCCTGGTGCTTTGCAGAAGTGGCCTTCATGTCAGTGTGGTAAAAAGAAAACAACATTAAATCTCAGCCCGACTTTGCCAGAAGGCATGTGGGAAACTCTGAGATCAAGTGGAAGAGGGTTTTATGGTCAGATGAGAACACCATCCCAACTATGAAGAATCATGCTATGGAGATGCAGAAGATAGACGACTAAATCAGTGAATTAAAATACTGAGAAATCCCGGAAGAAAACTTGCTGAAGTCTGCAAGAGACCTGGGAGAAGATTAATATGCCAGCAGAACAATGACCCCAAATATACAATCAAAGCCACACTGGAGTGGTTTGAGAACAAAAAGGTAAATGTCCTTTTGTCCATATCAAATAACATATTTTCGTAATACCTTTCATATTATAATTAGCATTTTTCTGCATTGGTATGGTAGACATTCTTACAAACGGTATCTTAAAAAATGACATGCCTGATGGGTCTGTTAATTGTTGTTTTACATATCAGATTCCCAACTGACTTGAATTGTATACATACTGGTGAAACCTTTCGACATTATGAAACTGATACATTTCATGGTTCATATTAGTCATTTTGCATCATGCCTAGACTTCCATTGGTGGCAGACAGACTAATTGATTATTTATTTTTTTAAAGACGCTTCCAGTGTTCCACTAGTGTAGTTCCACAATAAATTGATTATACTTTGTCGCAGTGCATACTTTTCCATAAACACTGATATTATTTAACCATCAGTAATCACAATGTCATTCATAAACAGTAGCTTGTTTTAATTTGTTTTCACTGAGCTACCCCGGCCATACCCATCTGCTTCAAGGTGTGTAAGTGGTGGCTGTGTTGGGTTTGTTGTAGTTGTCAGTGGTAGTGCTGCTGCATCTCGGGTGGGGCTGGGGAGGGAGGTTGGTGCTGCGTGTCTGACAGTCGGGGAGGTGGGGGGGGTGTAATTGGGTCTCTGCCAGGCTAACGAGTGGAGCTAAAAGCCTTGAGTAACAGCCCTATTAGACACTAATGGTACCCAGGACAGCTGAGACCCTAACACACACACACACACACACACACACACACACTCCACCCAGCAGCACTGCACCCCGACCAGTATTTCTGTCCTCCCTCTCTCCTTTCCTTTCAGTTAGAGGTTTATATGAGGGCGAATGGTGGCTAGAGGTAAAGGAGAGTCAAGGATTCATCTTTCATCTAAATCAATCACTCCCTATTCTGACCATCCTTCTCTCTCCCTGTGTCCCTCTCCCTGGTTCTTATCTCTCTGTCTTTAGGGACTTCTCTCCATCCTGCACTGTCGACGTTCACGGGTGCGCACACACACACACACACACACACACACACACAGACGCACGCACGCACACACACACTCCTCTTCACATCTCAAGCCCAGACAGACTGCTGATTGTTTCAATGCATCGGGGAGACCAGGGAAATTCCAAATGGAGCTTTTGTATGTCTCTTTTTCTCTCTCTCTCTCGAACTGTTTTGTGGGTCAAAAATGTGGGGGTGCTACTATTTGTCCTGTTCCACTGTGTGTGAGCCCATTGCTCGGCTGAGCTGTGAGCCACCCTAGAGGAGGCTGAGTGAGAGGTTTAGGGGTTAGTTGGAGTCAGTGGTGCTGACCTTGGTACTTGCTGTGGCATGCTAAGTATGCAGTGGGGAGCCAGTGGAAGCCATCTATCTAGCTGCAGGCATACAGACTGTTGGGGTGGGAGAGGGGTTGTTGATCGTGGTTGTGCAAGGGGGATTGGGGGGCTACTCCAGGAGTGGGGTGGACAAGGCATGGTTGGGCGGGGGGTCGGTTATAACTTCTAAGAGGGTCCGTGATTAACCCGTTCCCACACTTAACCTTTCCTTCACAGGGGTCAAAGGCCAGGGGTAACAGGCTGTAAGTGATCTCTCTCTCTTTCTCTGCCAGGCCTTCACACACACAAACACATACACACACGCACACACAGACACACACATACAAACACACACACACACACACACACACACACACACACACACACACACACAAAGAAACCCGTCTTCCCAAGTAAACCCTGAACAGAATATTCCTACCGAACTCACCACAGAGCTAATTTCCCTCCTGTAACACCCACAGACGGAAGGTGATGAATGATTCGTCATTATTTGATTCCCCTGGTGATCATAACATTCTCTACATTACCATGGTGATGAGTTTCCTTGTTCCCCAGGGACTCACTGATGGGCCTGCCCCTCACTGCAACCACCTGGCTCCTGGCGAGGCATACTGGAGCCAGGCCAGACCCCACTGAGCCCAAGCCAGGCTGAGGGGGGTATCAGTGGGCAAGGAGAATGTGAGTAGGAGGGGTCAGGGGGTGTATGGATGGAGCTAAGCCATGGGTCCAAGCGATAACATATGGAAAAAGCATGTCGGGGTAATTGAGTGGCATGGTGTGATAACAGGGTTCATTCAGGGGTTGTCATAAACATTAGGAAAAGAGCATTCAGTGGTTTCTCAAAATAAACCCTACTGTGATATACATTGCATTGTTTGGAGACATTCCCTTTGAGCTGAGCTGTCAAAACGAACAATGGTCAAAGAAAACCATGAAAGAACCAAAATGTACCGTTTAGAGAGGTTCTGTCAACACTTATTCTGAAATGAAAAGAGAACGAACTAGAGACAAGTAGTGAATAACTACCAAAACACAGCTGGCAGAGCGAGATGAGAGAGTCTTGAAGGTTTGAGCTGGGAAAATGGAAGAAAACAGCGAGTGTGTATGTGTGTGTGAAAGAGGGAGAGCCTTGGTATCATGCCCTTAAAGGAGAAAAACCGCCACGATCAAAGCCCCACTCACCACCACCACTCTCTCTCTCTCTCTCTCTCTCTCTCTCTTTCTCTCTCTCTCTTTCTAATTCCCAGTCAAACATGCTCATGTAAAAAACTTGCCAAATCAGGTCAATTCTACAGCTGTTTCGGCCACTACCAATATTGTATGTAAGGAAAGGAGAGGCTCCTTGGACAAACCCACATACATGTGTGCACGCACACACAGACATACACATACACATGCACATGGTAAACACCCTACACCACACCCTCCCAGGGTCATGTCGAAGCTAGCACACACTCCCCCAACACCACCCTACAAAACTTTTCCTTGCGAGGGACAGAGCTTTCCACAAGCCGAGCCCATCTGTAAACACCACTCAGACAGAAACACAGCTTATTTGTTTTCCCTCCGCATTTAGACACTTGAGGAAATAATGTCCTTTTTACTCTCAGTCTCACTTAGATTCAGTTTGGACTTCCTGGTTTGGCTGAATAGCAAACAAAAATTTATTCAAATGTGCGTTCATAATCATTGGGCTCTCTAGGGGGAATCCCATTCACACTGACTCTAAACTCCCACCTTCACCAGAGCTGGTATTCACCTAGACATACATGGCTTAAAACACATTGCTCCAGTCCCACCTGCACTAAAATGGGCATTTACACACACACTCTCTGCCAGTCAATGTGTGATCATTCTGAAACCTCCCAGGTGCACCTGGCTAGTAATTACTGGTAAAAGTGTCAGTACTTTGGTGAATCGCAGGGACCAATATTTAAACTGTTGAAATCTCTTTCCACCCAATGGATTTACAATTTGTATTAAATGAGAAAAGCATCAAAACGGCAACATTTGCTCCAGGCAAACAAGACAGATGAGAAGCAGTTTAACAGTTCAGGTTCACTTGCATTATTGGGTTTTTCTGACAATACATTACAGATATGTGTGATGGGACCATCCCAAATAACGTGACTAGCCCGTCTTAGTCAAAGTGAAAATGGAGATAAATCCACAATGCAAGTTAAATGTAAGTTTGTGGAGTAGGCGATAGGCGGTGGCTGGAGAATGGGATGGCCTTTTACCACAGGTCAAGAGGGCAGAGGTGAGTTCAAGGGTCAGATAGTTCTCCTGTTGGCCCGCCCAGCCCAGGGTATTGTCGGAACACAAAGCATGCCAATCAACCACTGTTATTAACCAGACTGCTGATTATCACACACAGACACACTGTAGTGAATATACACTCAGCGTATTACAAGTCGGAGTCTGTGATCAGTCAAGCCTTTTAAGCAGTGTGTCCTTAAACAACAGATAATTACAGTTCCACCCTTCCACCACGTCTAGCTTCCAGAGCATCAGTCACTGTGGCAGGTCAACCATGACCAGACCAAACACAGGCAGGGCCCACCTACCACTTAGCATTCAGATGGCATCACGGTTAATACAGATATCAAAGATTATTTTCATTTTCTCTCAGACTCCCTAAGACCCCACAACTCCACGTACCCCTCTCCTTCGCTCTTTCCCTGATTCTCTCTGAAAGTTATAGCTTTACTCAGCTCTTCTTACACCACAGCTAAATTAAATCATGAAAATCAACCTGGGTTTTAGCCTGCTCCTTAATGAGAGAGATGGAGGGATTTCTGAGGTACTGGAGAGCAATGTTTTCTTGACAGGGTGAGGGATGGAGGTGTTCTGTTTTCTTTAGGGGGTTGGGGTTCTTCTGGGGTTCTGGTGGGGTTAGCCTGGCTTGTTCTGGGAAGGAAATCCACATAGAGAAGGATTAGCTCTGAGCCAGTTTAAGGAAGGTATAGATATGCAAAAGGTCATTCACACACAAACATGCACGCACCCAGGTGCACACACACACACACACACACACAGTGCATACACGCACATGCACACGCACAAACACACACACACACACACACACATACACACACACACACACACACAAACTACCAAATTGAAAGGTTGAGCGTGTGTGTGTGTGTGTGTGTGTGTGTGTATGTGCATGTGCATGTGCGTGTATGCACTGTGTGTGTGTGTGTGTGTGTGTGTGTGTGTGTGTGAGGCAGGGGCGGGGGTGTTATAGCATCTCCATAGAAGTTATTTCGAGCTCAGAATCAAACGAATGAAAAGAGGAGAAGAGGAAAGGATGTAAATTCAAAACACATTTTCACCCTTCCCTTGCCGGGACATGTGGAACTTGTATAGTGAGTGTTTTCTTTTCATCAGGCTGGTGTTTGACTGTAGCGTTTTACAGGGCCCTTTCTCTCTCCAGGGGCATTACACAGACCCAATTGCTGCACACCCATACTCTAACTCAAACCTTCTCAGCAGAGCATTGCAATCTGTGATGAGAGGCCTTCTACACCGAAGAGGTATTGGTCCATATACCAACTGCATGCCTATCGGTCTCGCTGATCAATTCACTCCTGATATTGTGTGGGACGGCTGTGACAATGTGTGTTTAAACGGAGCATGTCATTTCAAGGTCCAGAAAAGGGCCTGATCGGAAGTCCTTCATGAGCCAGGAATTTTTTTGGTGCAGCCGACAAGACCCACAATTGGTGAGACCCTGGTGAAAGCAGAGCATAAAGAGTGTGTTGTGTGTGTAGATGTGACATGGAGCACGTGGAAACCCCCTTGTGGGTGGGTGTTGCCTTTGCTGAGTTAACACTTAGAGGGGGAAAGAGAGACTGCAAGAAAAAAGACAAGAGTGTAATGGGGTAAATGTCAGGTACTCTGAAAGAGCACCGTGTAGGCCCACGACCACCGCCCGTCCCCCAGCGCTATAATCCCTCCTTTTTGCACAGACCACAATTTCTCACTCACATTCAAAACACACACACACACACACAGAAATGAGGACTCCCTGCACCCGGCCGTGTTAAAGCCACACCACAGTAAAATGGCAGCAGGAAGAATTCTCGCAACGCCACAAACTGCTTGTTTGAGATGCTTCACCGGTCCGTTTCACATTCAAGGATTTCCCTACAACGCCCACCACTGACATTTGGATGATCACTCATCTACAGGCTGAGGCCTTTCCAAACTGCCATTCAACAAGGGCTAAAATGTTCAGAAAATATACTGATACGACAAATACATACATGTAGAAACAGTCGCATTTACGGAGTTGTCTAATAATTACAAAAATGTATTGTGATTTCTCATTTTCTGCATTTAATTGCGATGAACAAACATTTTTTATTTACTGCTATTTGGCAATAAAGTAAGATTTTGATTTTCTTTCAAAAAATGTTCTGCATTTTTAATAATACAGTATAATAATACAGTATTTTAATAATACATTCACAAACATTTGAAATTCTTTATAAGGGCCGAGTTTTGGTCAGGGGCCAGCTTGTTAATTGCAAAAATTAACTTTGCAGATTTAAATGTTTACTTCCATTCAGATTTTGCCATGGGATGGTAATTTATTTTGTAATATTAGAACAACTGTAAAGTGATTATACTAACAATGTTTTGCCATGGGCTAGCTTTAGTGTAAAGCACATTTTACAGCACATTTCCAGCAGTACACCGTTAATCTCATTTGGCAGCAGATGGTTTTTCAGCTTATTTTCCCTTGGAGATCTGGAGCCCTGGGTATTTGACCTGCAGAATTGATATTCTGATATAGATTATTTACTACTACTGCAACTATTACTACTATGTACTTGTAGTAACTAATATGGAGTGACAAACATAAGTGAAAGTAATCTGAGGCGCAACCAGGTTTCAAACTTGCTCCTTGTGTATAGTACGTATTTCACTCTGAATTGCTAGTTGAAACCCTGGCTGCAGTCCAAACGCGAAGTAGACAAGACCTCAGTTTGTGTTGCAGGCATGAGGACTGCTAGTGGAGCCACTAAGGCGCAATGAGATCAGGAAATCCCTGCTGACAATGCCACCCTGCTCCTCGGCAAGGCCGGCCAACTTACATTACCCACGGGGTTCCCAACCACTGGTCAGCTAGTGACACAATCAAGGCTGGGAGGGTCGAGATTTGATATTTAGACTAGAGGGAAGAGTGCCCCGCACTTTCAGCTGAATCTGGTGAACTTAAGAGACAAGCCAGTATGTGGAAGCACAGAGCGATATGATGCGTACACATTCTTATCACAGAGACCCTAAAGGTTACCTCAGCTTAAGAACATGGTGTGCCACAATGCTCCGGGACCCTCACTGACTCACTTATGCTTAAAGCTCAACCTCATGTAGGCTGACAAAACCACAAGACAGGGCGAGCAGTGAAAAGGAGTGAAACAAGACGCGAAGCAGCTATGTGTTAGCTAGCTGGGAATCCCTTTGCTCACATCAGACTTGGCAAGAACAGGGAGTGCTTTGAAGTGCACCAATGACAGTAAATGCCTTTCAACTTTCACCTCCAGGCTATCTGCGTGAATGTGAACGCCAGCTCAATGTTTGATAGGGGAGAGAACCACCAGGGTGGTGAAGATTGAGTCCCAGATTTTAGTTGCTAACGTGTAATTATTATTAACTTAGTGTTGACTTTATATTGCTGTAATCAGGCCACTCACTCCCCTGCTATGACTTTCTGTGAGACTTCTGTCTTTATGCTGTTCTGGAAAGCCCAGACTTGGCCCTTACTGGATGTGTAGGCTACAGCTGACATCCTCATTCTGCGTCATGTTGGTGCTTCATGTAACTATTGATGATGGAGTCCTTCTTACAGTTTGCCACATACAGATGTTATCTGCCAAAGTAACAATCAATTATTTGATTTGGGCAATCCGGTACACATTAGCAACTTAGTCACTGACTTACCGTGTGTGTGTGTGTGTGTCAGTGTACTTGTGTTTGAATGCATAGTAGGGATGATGGGGAATTGTTTTTCTTGTGGCATGACCTGCCAATAACTTTAAGATGGTGCTAATGTGTGTAGATATGGTGGGGGAGGGAGATGGTGGAGAAAAGAGAGGTGAACACAGGAGAACGAGGGTAAGAGGGCAAATACGGAGAGAGGTAGAAAGGGCTAGAAGAGAGTCAAGGGTTGAGTATGGAGGGTAGTTATCAGAAAGTGATCTTTTTGAAACTGAGCTCCTCTCTGACACTCGACACCTGTGGTCTGGAATCAATTCAGACTCAATAGGGACACACACACACACACACGCGCGTGCACACACACACACACACAAACAGAACACACAGAGACACACACACAGAAAACAAAAACAGTGTGTGTTTGAGGCTGGCTCTCCTTCCTGATAAAGCTTGTGCAGACGTCTGGATCCGAGCTGAGTGTTCCAACGGAAAAAGCAGACTCTGGTCTCACAGAGTCTTTTCATCACTCCTTCCTGCTCCTCTCTCTCTACCTGATGATGGCTTTTCCTCTTGCTCTGACGGCCAGACGGATAGAACAAATCCAGACTGGAAGACAAACACAGCAAGAGAGGAGAGTTGGCAGGTGGAGACAGAGAGGGAGGGAGAAAAAGAGAAGGAGAGGGAGGGCTGGAGAAAAGAGACAGGTAGTGAGAGAAGGGTAGAAGGAGAGGGTGAGGTTGAGGGAGAAGGAGAGATTGTTAGTGAATTTAGACAATTTCTGGGTCGTGGGTCTTGCCAAAGAGCTGAACGCGCGTGCTGCACCTTAAAGGGATAGTTTGTCCAAAAATCATTTTTCGGTGACAGACCCCTTACCCCGAGTTGGTCATTCAGGCACATAGTCATTTTTAAAAACAAACCATTATTCAGCTCTGTCTCAGTCAGTAATATGCATTATTAGCATCGTACATATTCATGAATGGAAACCGTACGTACCGTTATCGCAAAGCTGCATTGCAAGCGGAAAATTACTCTAAAACACTCCAAACTAAGACAAGTGATATTGTTTACCACAAATAACATGACAATGTTGTATTCCTCGAAATAAAGTTTTAATTTTCGAAATATAATTCTCATTTCAAATAAATGGGTACTTCTGGTGTTTACCGGTCAGTTTTGTTCACAATTGTATCAATCCCCGCATTCGTTCGGGAAGAGTAAGTGAATACATAACAGTAAACGAAAGTTAGTATTCGCTAGCTAGAAAACAAGCTACCTATTTCGTCTTTGAAATTCACCTTGGATAGTCAAACTTCATTTGCTTGAGAGAGAAAAGAAAATACATACAGTATCTCACAAAAGTGAGTACACCCCTCACATTTTTTGCAAATATTTGATTATATCTTTTCATGTGACAACACTGAAGAAATGACACTTTGCTACAATGTAAAGTAGTGAGTGTACAGCTTGTATAACAGTGTAAATTTGCTGTCCCCTCAAAATAACTCAACACACAGCCATTAATGTCTAAACCGCTAGCAACAAAAGTGAGTACACCCCTAAGTGAAAATGTCCAAATTGGGCCCAAAGTGTCAATATTTTGTGTGGCCACCATTATTTTCCAGCACTGCCTTAACCCTCTTGGGCATGGAGTTCACCAGAGCTTCACAGGTTGCCACTGAAGTCCTCTTCCACTCCTCCATGACGACATCACGGAGCTGGTGGATGTTGGAGACCTTGCGCTCCTCCACCTTCCGTTTGAGGATGCCCCACAGATGCTCAATAGGGTTAAAGTCTGGAGACATGCTTGGCCAGTCCATCACCTTTACCCTCAGCTTCTTTAGCAAGGCAGTGATCGTCTTGGAGGTGTGTTTGAGGTCGTTATCATGTTGGAATACTGCCCTGTGGCCCAGTCTCTGAAGGGAGGGGATCATGCTCTGCTTCAGTATGTCACAGTACATGTTGGCATTCATGGTTCCCTCAATGAACTGTAGCTCCCCAGTGCCGGCAGCACTCATGCAGCCCCAGACCATGACATTCCCACCACCATGCTTGACTGTAGGCAAGACACACTTGTCTTTGTACACCTCACCTGGTTGCCACCAAACACGCTTGACACCATCTGAACCAAATAAGTTTATCTTGGTCTCATCAGGCCACAGGACATGGTTCCAGTATTCCATGTCCTTAGTCTGCTTGTCTTCAGCAAACTGTTCGCAGGCTTTCTTGTGCATCATCTTTAGAAGAGACTTCCTTCTGGGATGACAGCCATGCAGACCAATTTGATGCAGTGTGCGGCGTATGGTCTGAGCACTGACAGGCTGACCCCCCACCCCTTCAACCTCTGCAGCAATGCTGGCAGCACTCATACATCTATTTCCCAAAGACAACCTCTGGATATGACGCTGAGCACGTGCACTCAACTTCTTTGGTCGACTATGGCGAGGCCTGTTCTGAGTGGATCCTGTCCTGTTAAACCGCTGTATGGTCTTGGCCACCGTGCTGCAGCTCAGTTTCAGGGTCTTGGCAATCTTCTTATAGCCTAGGCCTTCTTTACGTAGAGCAACAATTCTTTTTTTCAGATCCTTTGCCATGAGGTACCATGTTGAACTTCCAGTGACCAGTATGAGGGAGTGTGAGAGCGATAACACCAAATTTAACACACCTGCTCCCCATTCACACCTGAGACCTTGTAACACCAACGAGTCACATGACACCGGGGAGGGAAAATGGCTAATTGAGCCCAATTTGGACATTTTCACTTAGGGGTGTACTCACTTTTGTTGCCAGTGGTTTAGACATTAATGGCTGTGTGTTGAGTTATTTTGCAGGGACAGCAAATTTACACTGTTATACAAGCTGCAAACTCACTACTTTACATAGTAGCAAAGTGTCATCTCTTCAGTGTTGTCACATGAAAAGATATAATCAAATATTAGCAAAAATGTGAGGGGTGTACTCACTTTTGTGAGATACTGTATATATTATGTCTGACTCTGAATACAAGCAGGAACAACATTTTTCGAGGGATAGAGCCTTACTTGTTCTAACCATAATACATGATGAATTGACCGAATAGAATCTTGGAGAGTAGCTAAAAGGGGGCGACGGTGAACACGTTCATCCCCAACCCTTGCCCAGAATATCTAGAGGCAATGTGTACTTTGTGTATTATAACATAGTAATCGGAAGTATTACAATGTGTCTTGTCTCCATGGGTTGAACTGTGTAACATGATGGAATTGTATTCGCCTTTAGTCCTCTTCTAAGTGAATGTGGGTCACAATCCTCTGTATTAAATGTTTCTTGCAAAATTGTATGTCTTGTTGGTGAAGTTGCTCCATTGATTCTCCCATAATATGACTCGGGAGAGGCAGAGGTATTGCTCCAATTGCAGAGCGGGTATAATTTAATTTCAACTCAAGACACACAAGCAGGCAAACGAGCAGGCAAAAGTCGACATCGATACAAAGTCCAGAATTTCAAAGTTTATTGATCAAATGCACCGAATAAGTTTATCTTGGTCTCATCAAACCACAGGGCACGTGCACTCAACTTCTTTGGTCGACCATGGCGAGGCCTGTTCTGAGTGGATCCTGTCCTGTTAAACCTGCACAATGAAATTCTTGTGACATGGCAACCGACATCCATGAAGAAAGAGTTAAGAAATATATAAAGCAAGAATAGAGCAAAAAATATAGCAATAATATACGTAACAGTGTAAACTAGCAGCAATTTAGAAAAGAGTAGGATGGGGAATATGAACAATATGGGTAAAAATAATGAATATTATAGATATGGCAAGTGTAGCAATTATATAATTAACTATGTAAACTAGAAGGCAAAATCCAAAATACAAGTGCGCATGTCAAAAAGGCTCAGGCGAAGGTACAGACTAGGATAAGCTAAATCGTAAACACGTAGGGCATGCTACGATCAAGGAATGTTAGAAAGCTGTCACAAACTCTTGAATGGGCTTAGTATTTGGTTATTAGGAGCTGGGAGGAGTGCTGCATTCGTTGTGATTGGGATCTAGAGGATCTTGAGATCTGGAGGCTATACAGCTCTGGAAAAAATTAAGAGACCACTGCACCTTTTTCTTTCCTTTCCAAAAAAGTTGAAAAGGAAGGTTTTGAGTGAGGAACAGAAGGGCTAAAATTAAGAGACCACTGCAAATTGAACGCTTCTGTTCCTCACTCAAAACCTTCCTTTTCGACTTTTTTGGAAAGGAAAGAAAAAGGTGCAGTGGTCTCTTAATTTTTTCCGTAGCTATATGTCGTCCTGGTGATGTGCTTGCGAGATGGAACTGTGAACAGACCTTACAGATATGGCAACGAATGAAACCTCAAGTCTTCTCTCCCATGTCCCTTGTACCTTTCTTATGATCATGGCATCATCATCATCTTCATCCGCTTATCCGGTATCGGGTCGCGGGGGCAGCAGCTCCAGCAGGGGACCCCAAACTTCCCTTTCCCGAGCGACATTTGCCAGCTCTGACTGGGGGATCCCGAGGCGTTCCCAGGCCATTGTCGAAATATAATCTCTCCACCTAGTCCTGGGCCTACCCCGAGGTCTCCTCCCAGCTGGATGTGCCTGGAACACCTCCCTAGGGAGACGGCCTGGGGGCATCCTTACCAGATGCCCGAACCACCTCAACTGGCCCCTTTCGATGCAAAGGAGCAGCGGCTCTACTCCGAGTTCCTCACGGATGACTGAGCTTCTCACC